>PDGT01000016.1:1119909-1150514 GCA_003671415.1 Megathymus violae | reverse complement strand
ACAAGTTGCTGAGAAGGGACTACAAATACCTGTTTTTCAATTCAATTCAATTACCCCTTCTTCACTACAGATAGTGGCAATAAACTGAGTTACAGTTTCCTCTAATAAATAACAAGGATAAAAATTATTTTTCTCAATCACCGACAAACGAGCAGACGAGTCATTTGATGATCAACTCCGTCTGCTAGCATCTTTAATACCAAAGTTATCACTGACGGAACAACTGAATAACAAGCGAGGAAAACGCTTATCTCTGGCACTTCAATAGCAACCGAAGCACCTACGTTAAAAAAATCTCGACAACAAGAATAGGTCACGCACGATTCTAGACTTCTTTAAATATCTTACAACTGATGTATAAGTAATAAGTAACGTCGGAAATAAACTAGACAATACAGAACTCAACGACCTCTAACAGAAGAGATCTGCCGCCGGGCCTCGTTTATATAATTAACATTTACTGCTGGAGGAAGATTTATTTGAGATTTTCGTTTAAGAACCATTTTACTAAAAACGCTTTACCCGAGGCAATCGAGACGCTCACGAATCGTTCGGTGGTAAAATAATACCGCACCCTTAGAATGATAGTGACTTAACTCAAAATTCCTGAAATTCCAGATTTTACTATAAATTTACTTAAAAAAAAGCCTACTCTAAAACTCCATGGAGAAAAAGAGCCCGAATTATGAGTGAGAAAGGGAAAAAAGGGAAAACCTCATACATCAGTCTCTTTAAATTTACTCAAGACCATACATTTTTGAAAACTTTCTTCGTAATTTCCCATAAATTGCAATTTTTGAGTTAAGTCCCTTTCATTGTAAGGGTGCGATACGATGTAAACAGATTTATCGCATCCCAGTTCAATACAAATGCCCTACTGAATGCGGCTCATATGTTCTATTTTTAAAGTGCAGGTTATGAACAAATCAGTGTGTGTCTAGAGAATAATGTAAGAACTGCTCTCTTCTTCGAGTTTGTATAATGTTCGAACTATTTTTTTTTATTTAGTACTACTATAGCTGTAACTGATTATGGTACTACTTCATTGGACTAAAATATATAAACCACGATATAACGCTGGCATCAAAAATTGGATTTTCAATGGTGATTAAAACTGTAAATTTACATAAATGTTTATACTATAGGTATATGAATATTTATTTCTACTCTTTGAATTAGGTACCTGTCATTAATCTGCATCATATACATATAAATGTGAATATAACTTAATTGCTTTCGCTTTTGTGAAGAAATTATATGCCTTGTATTTATATATATAGCATTTACACTCAAAATAATTGTAAATATTTTTAATACTCATTTCCATAAAAGGTTGATAGACAGATAGATTTAATGAATTTAATGAATGACAGACATTTAATGAATTTCATGGTTAGATACCCCATTTCTGTGGGATTGGTTTTCCACGTTCTTTGAATTACATACATATTAATTTTAGCAATTGTTTGGTGCATTGTAAAAGGATAGTTCAAAGAATTAATTACTATTATGTTAACAGCGCGTCTGAGCTATCTTGTAATTTCGCATTCGCCGGAACAGATCCATTTTCTAATGTGAAATGTATTATAGATAGATAATGCTCGAAAATATGAGTTACAAAGTAATTTCTGTGTGGTACGTGCGTATACAGATATCTGAATAGAAAGACAGACAAACGGAATTACAATTTTAACATTTTCATAAAATATTTAATGTTCACATCCCACCGCGAGCTGGAGCTAAACATTATTTACAAAATTGTTACGACAATTACATTGTAAATTTAATCAAAACTGAACTCCTTAATTTTCGCAAAAGTAATATACTCGTATACTCAAATCGTTTTAAATACGAACTTCGCCTTAAAGTAAACGGGCCAATGTATAACTAATTCAGCCCTAAAATCTCCATTACCGGGCCGTGATCCGGTAGACGGATATCCGTCTGTGTACTCGGGTAACTCGAGAGCTTGGAGTATCCTCGCAACAGACATTTGAGGCCTGCACAACCAATATTTACTCAACAAAGAGGCCGAAATATGGGATAATGTATTTGGTTTAGAATATCAGCGAAAATCAATTATAGTTATCCACGAATGTTGCATGAGACGAACGGATTGTGGAGCGATTGGATATGGATAGGTAAGATAAGCTAGGTAAATTATGTCTGTGTTAAAAAATTGATTTTAAATTTTAAACGTATTTCTTCTTATATTTCCTGATGTTTGGAGTGTGCTCCTGTATGGAGCTATCTCTTGTATCTGCTAATTCGAGTCTGAAGTTATTATGACGTCTGAAGGCTTCTGACATGGGTAAACAGATACCAGTCATCCATAGATCTCCCGACCGCATTGATTATGACTTTGATCGAACTTTTATGTTTGAAACGGCCATGAGCACATTTAGGACTGCATAAGTATATTAACGTCCTCGCTTTTTTGAGCTAACATATATTGTTTTTCTTGATAAATAATTGATTACATTTTTTTATGACGTAGTCTCACACACTATTTTTTTACTATAGGTACATTGCATTTTTATATATGCCCATTTATATTTTTATGGTATAAAATATAATTTTATTATTACATACACTGTGATAAAATGTCAATATTTTTTTTTCGTTTGATATTTCCTTCTATTTTTGACGCGTGATAGTACGAGTGCTGGCTGGGTAGCAGATTATACCAAGCAAACGCCTAATGTATATAAATACCAATATCCGCTGTGAACACGACGTCTATCCCAAGATTATCATAAAACATCGTGCGCGCTTTCCTAAGAGATCGGTGAATGTTTGTGTATATTATACAAACATCTCAAGCTTGAGAGTACACAGGGAACGCGAGATGGACTTAAACGAAGCACTTAGGGGTAGTCATATTACTCCTTGTAAATGTGCTTCGATTGTAGCTTTCAGGGTACTGTGGCCAATTGTCGAAACCGAAACCGTCACACTTTTGCCAAGCCAATGTTGAGCAACTTTAGAAATAACTTTGCAAAGTAGTGCTATTTATATATTCTTGTTTTGCTTTCGCTCGTGCCTTATCCCTGCTACTGACTCCTTATATGTGGCTGTTTCGATACGCATTTGCCTATTTTTTATATTGTTACACTAGTCACTTTCAAACAGCATCCCATCATCCCATCTCATCTCAGTCTTTAAGAGTGGCAATAAAATCATGATACGTCTTATAGGGTTTAAAATTAATAGTAGATTCTCTACTTTATTTACGCTCGGTTATATAAATATAAGGCGCTTCGACGACGTGCCATTAAGTGAACTTACTTTAGTATTTGATAGCCGTAAACCTTTAGCTCAATTAGAAGTGACCTTTATTGCCCAGCTAACGGTTGCGTGTTCGATTCCTGGTCGTAGCAGACACGTCATAAAAATGTGATAGATAAATGTTTGATTTTGGGTCGTCAGTGTTCATGTTATATGTGTGTATACCACTTGCAATAGAGACAGACAATCCTCATGTATGAGTGTATATTATTTTTCCACAGGAAAAAGTAAACGAATCAGTGGAATTAGCCAAGTATTATTAAAGTCGATTCTCCCAGTGTATTCAAATGTAAATACGATTGAAGCTCACAATTTTTGTGATGCGGTTGCTAAATAAAACGACTCCATTTTGTTCGTTGACAATGATTGGTACATTTGCGAGTTCTCGCAAAATTTAATGATTGCACAATCGCCATCCTATTTTCAGGATTTGCACAATGCTGCGGGTAATGCAGGGGAAGGTGAAACTCGCTATAAATACAAATTGGTTTTCAGGGGTCGTCAATAATTTTGGGTACATTTCGCTGATATGATTTCTATGGTTTCCTTCCAACAAGCCACCTATTTACCGTATGTTTTAATTTTTATGTACTAGTCTATTACTTTAAGTCTATTATTTTTATCGTTTAAACTTATCACCCTTAAGTTGTCTGGAAAAAGTGGCTCTTAAGCGATAATACCGCTAAATAAAGGGAATTATTATTATGATAAGGATATATTAGTAATAAAATTAGTCAAGTCCGAGTGACTCGCGGTGGGTCTCGTACTGTCCAATATCCAAAAGGATTTATTCCGTTTTCAAGTTTTGTATAGAAATTTTAATACTAAGCACTTTTCTATAGATTTTCCTATAATATATATGATTTTTCAAAATTGTAGGTTCAGTACTTTATATGTAGGGAATGGTAAATGTAAATTTTTATGTATTTTATTGAATAATTTTTTTGAAGTATGTTATCTATCTTAAAACTGTACGATAATATATTTGTGTTTCATTTGATATGACAAAAGCTTTTTATTTTTTTATTTATCTTACGAAAATCAACTTTCCAAACACAGAACAAATTAATTTTCGACACTGTGACATTCAGTCACAAAACTTTTTGTATCCAAAGGACTTGCAAAAAAGTATTTTAATGAAAAAATACTTATGATTATCTAAATTTTTAGTTATTAACTAAGATTTAGTAAACCCGCCGTTAACAAATTGTAAAAAATTAAGATTTAAAACAGTCGGTAATAATTGTTTTTGCCATCATAGGTCCTCGTTCCGATTTATTATATACTGTTATTTTATAAAGCAAAGAAAAAACGTTTATTTTTCATATAAAACGTTTTTTCTTCCTAAATCATTTTTAATTATCAAAAATAAAAAAATATTATATTACTTAAATCAGTGTTACTCGACATATATTTTTCGTACATTGGATAAATTGAGACGTGAACGACCATCTTTGACAATCAACTGTCAATAAAAAACAAAGATTCATGAAATAAATTCGTTTGTTCTTCTGTGTCTTTCAGGAAACGATACCTGGAAATCATAAACGCCAGACACCAGGCTTTATCCATGTATGTGACAAAGAAAAAATAAGAGACGGTTAACTTTGTTAAAAGTATAATTGAATAGGTATTTAAGTCAAATTTAGATTCCTTAAATTATTTTTTCCTTTCGAATGACCACTTACGATTTTTAATAACTAAAAATGGTTAGCATCCGTTGTCATTTAAATCTTCAATATTTTCATAAAACAATGCCACTTTATGGCTTTTAAATAGTCTTACATATACTTTTGTAATATACATAGATTTTGTTTATCTCTCTGTTGGAGATTTTGTTTTTTGTATGTCTATATCACCCATAAACTAAACACTAAATACTGAACAACTTTAAATATCATCTTAAATTATATTAAAGGTCATTAGGTCTAAGATATTTTAATATCGGGAGAAAGTTCGTTTCGTTTCAATCCATCCATAAAAAAGAGTTACAAATTAATATATGCATTTCTAATTCACAGAACGAGAAAAACTCAGTGCTATTTCTAAGAGTACCGTCCTTTTTTTGAAGGAAAGCGAGGGTAGTTTGCTAGTTTTAAATAAAACGAAAAATCCTACGCGACCAGCGACACGGAGCGGGACTTGTAGGTATCAGTTTACTGAATTTTCCGACAGATTGCGTTTAAAGCGGTCCTTGGTATATCAACGCTGGTGCGGAATGTATTTGTATTAGGAATGCAAACGATAATAATATTAAAATGCATAATTTATACTCCAACAACATTTTTATTCACTTAAGAGACAAAAATTGGACGAGGAGTTCATAATTAAGTATCCTGCTCACTCCAAGCGCGGTACAAAAAGCTGAGAATAATATGACGTGTTAAGGTTATTCAAGTTGCTATAACGACAGTATAAATAAGCCAACATTGTAACTTAAAACAATCCTTAGTTGATGAACGCAACAAAAACTTATTACGGAGCTTTATCCCGTGGATCTGGAGATTGTTGCAATTAAGTACACAACTGAATATGGTACATTTCACCACGCCTTCAACTTATTTATGTATATAATTTTATTCCATAAACATTTTGAACAAAATGCCTTTGTCACTTTTGTTGCCATGACAACGTATAAAAACGAATTTCAAGGAACGTGTATAGGAATAGTATCGTATCAGTGAGATGTAAATATTAAATAACTATTATCTTTTGTGGAATAAAAATGTTTATTAACATGTATATTGTGCTCTACTCAATGTTCTACTTGTGTAATCCTAGTACTCAAAAATCGGCAAAGCGCAATGTTAATTTTACCGACAAATAAATATTTATTTATAAACATGGTTCAATTAGTTCCAACCGTTGAGGGATTCCTTTCTTTATATGCGGAAATCCTCACTATATGTACATATGTATAGGGTACTAAGTACGCACCACCTTTTATACACTAAACAAGTACATAATCGTCAAAATCAATTCACAACGAGAAAATTATAATTATACATATAAAAATTATACGTAAAATTCTAACTGATCACTTTTTGTACATGAAGGATATATGAGAAAAACAATTTAACGCAATTTTTTTTCCGAGACCATATGCTGAGCGTGAACCCTTTTCACCTATTACACATACATAATATTATGTCGTAGTTTTAAAGTTGTAACATATAACGTTGCAATAGGTTGAAATAAATATTTTCTTTCTTTCTTTTCAATAGAACCTAAAACAATAGTTGTTAGAAATTGTCTGTTCGTCTGTGCGTTTGTGCGCGTTAATCTTAGAAACGATTTAACCGATTTCACTTACGCTAATTGCAGTAAGCATCACTTAATACGTAGTTTGTTTCATTGCGATCCATTTATAAATAAAAAAGTTACAAATTAATAGTGTAATTTGTATTTCATAGAACGAGAAACCAGTACTAAAACAATGCAGGTGCTATTTCTAAGCATTAGGGGTAGATTTCCTGAAGTGAAACTAGGGCGATACGCTAGTATATAAATTTCAAGTTTTGCCATTAAGTTGAAACGGAGAAAATAGTGACAGTAAAACAGACAGTCCTATACAAAGCTTTAGTTTTCCACCGACTGTGCAAAACACGAATACAACCAGTACAATAACAGGAATAATATAAGCATCAATTGGACACTTTGTTTGAAAGCACTACGTGATAGTAGCTGCGTCATGAAACCTGCAAAACTTACTCTAAGAAAAGAAAAAAAAGCAGAGCATTCATCCACAGTACATAACAGAGCAAATATTCCGCTTATTAAGTAAGTACATCGATCAGTGCCACGGTGCGCTGCGCCGTGATTATTTATACATTCGCCACCGACTAATCTCAAACAACACGCTCTTAAGAAAAGTACGACTATTTCCTACCGTTTTGATTAATTTAGATGTTACTAGTAATGCGCCCCCGTTTTTCTTCAGAAAACTTACGCCGTGCGCTTACGAATAGCACCCGCCCCTAAAATATTGTTACTCACTTCTGTCAGGCATTTAATTAATTTCATGTTTGCTTCGATTATTATCTGACTTGAAAAAAGGAGGGGGTTCTCAATTCGTTTGTATTTTTTTTTGAAGTTTGTTATTTGTTAATCGATTTGGTTAATTCCTTTTTTATTTCCGAGGGTATACTTCCCGTTTGATCACACTTAAATCAGAAAAAAAATACCATCCTATATATAATAAAAAAGGGTGAAAATTAGGGGAAACTAAGATTTTCACCTTCTTCAAATTGGAGACGGTTTTTTTGTTGAATTATCTTAGGGATCAGTTTCTTAGTTTTATTAATTAAAAACATTTTCATTAATTGCGAATGTGTGCAATTATTCACCATGAGTGATTTCAGGAACACTGACCATTTGTTTATTACTATTTTTTTTTTAAATATAAATAACATTTCACTTTACTCAAGTTTATAGTAGCGTTTGATTTCAACGTGTAAATGTATAATCACGTAGAGATGAAACAGTACGTTTTTACTTATTTTTAATTTCCTCAAAATATTCTTAAGTTTTTTATTTATTACAATTACATAATTATTTAACTTCCTGTATTATTCATTAAGTGCTTTCTAACACATTTTATATTCAGTAGAGACTAATTTTTTTATGTTAATAGCCGACAAACGAGCCGCCTGATTGTAAGTGGTCAGCGTCGCCCAAGGACATCAGCAAGACCAAAGGTATTACCGATGCGTTGTCGGCCAGGAAATTACAAGATAAGAAAAAAAGAAACTGCTGGCTTTCAAGCCCCCAGCCGGAACACGACGAGTCATTTGGCGGTTAATACAAGCAGGAGGGTGGTAACTAGTCGGGCAGGCTTCACGGAAAGATAATATTACCATTAATAATATTAATACCTCTCACGACACCCTGTTGTATCAACATGAGATTAGTATTCTAGGCCACCCCAATACTGTCACAAGGAGATTTTTTAGTTTTTCAGTTAGAAATACTTAATCATAATAATAGCTGCAGCCAGGCAGTCAAAATTTAATAATAAATAAACAATAAACGTTCACACACTCACACCCCCACACTAGGATTCCCTGTGTTGCGGGTGGCATGGACATACACAATTATCACATCACAAACACCCATGATCCGAGAACAAACATTTATCTGTCACATAAATATCTGCCCCGGCCGGGAATCGAACCCGGGACCCCACGCTCGGCAGGCAGGGTCACAACCAACTGGGCTACGAGGTCGTCAATCTATTTACTATCCCGCCTGAACAGGTCTATTCCCGGGCTAAAAAGTATCCTAGTATGGGTCATTGGATATTATGCTCCTAATATGCCAAGTAGCATCCAAATTTATTCTGTAGTTTTAGTGGTTCAGACACATAGACGGACAAAAATTAAAAAAAATGTCTATAACGATAACAAAGTCTACGCACATTAGCATTTATAAAAAAAATATTCAATGTACAGATTCCTCTCCGTTACATTTCTAATAATTGTATTCAAATATTTTACCGTACAGTATTCTGTAACGAACAGTTAAGTGATCAATTATACTCAATATAATCTTGTCGATATATTTAAATCGATTGCTTTTCCACTAACTACTGTCACTTGTAACTAACACTTTGCAGCAGCTGTGGAGTGCAGAAAATGATGGCATTTACTTTTAGCACAGCTGTAAAGTTGACTGAGAGGACTTATTACAATATCAATTAATAATGAATTCAAACCTCTTGCACTTTATAAAAGAGGACGTAAATTCGTTAGAGCTCTGCGAGAGGGCCTAAGTAAGGTAACCAATTTAGAAACAGCCTCAGTCAGGACAAGATTTTTAGGTCTGATCTAACATAAGTTTAAATTTTTTAATGCATATATGTTTTAGGACACAAAAGAACCCGTTTTTGATAAAATAAAACAATAAATATTATAGTTATGGAAAAGATGATTGCATTAAGAAAAATGCGATAAAAACTGTAGCTCTAAATTAATATGTAGATTTTTTTTAACCTCAGAGCAAATTTTATTGTAATTAGTTATTTATTAATCAGCCTTTTCAGATCAGATTATGAATATAGAGCTCCCCTATCTTAGCCACTTTGATCGGCAACGTACCTTCTAAATCCAGCGAATACTCACCATCTTCTCCAAGATGTCAATCAAACTGAACGGGGGTGTTCTATCCTTTTGCGTGGTCGTAATTAAAATACTTTTTTCCTAGGGTTCTTTTAGACTATGTAGCCAGTTCAGGTTATGCAGGTAACCCTTAGTTTGACTTTGTTACTTAGACTGAATTTTAAATGAATTAGCAAAATTAAATATAAATTAAAAAAATAAATATTAACAGTTGAAGTTGAGTTGAGTTGAGTTGAAGAAAATATTAACAGTTTTGTAATAAATTTTCATAATACAATTGTAACTGATGACTAGATAATATTTATCGATCCCTGATGTAGAGAAGTTTAAGAAGTAAAGTAAAGTTAAAGAGAAGTTTTAGATTTTACACTTTTAAATGACTTTTAATACATGTTTATATTAATTAATATGACTAGATTTAGTGTGATTATCATATTCTAAATCATTCTTTAAAAGTGTCAGGCACAACCTGTACAAGCTCTTATATCATCACCGACATTATACCCTTTAACAGTATTATTAAATATATGTAACAATTAGAACAGTCCTAAATTCTATCCCTCGATGTCGCAAACAAATGTTAAGTAGCTCAAGTACTTCGTACTTTAAAGCTAAAATTTGAAAATATTTATAATTATATGAATTATAGAATATTTATTGAAGAGATTTATTTGAACACATGATAAATATATTTTCATAAATTTCAAATATTTACGTGTCACAGTGTTAACTGCTAATGTATATCAATTTCCCTATTCATCTTTATCGACTCTAAATGAGCACCAACTGCCACAAATTCTTGCTTATACACGGAAGAGAACGGCCACTAGCCATTAAGTCCGTTATTTACAAAAGCCTACATTCAGGCCATACAAAGTAGAATAAATAAATATATGAATTAAACATTATTACAAAGAGAATAGAATATTACAATTTACAGATCGTTTGGTTACCTCACTCTAATGTAAAACGGATACACTCTCCCTGGAGTGAAATTCAATTAATACCCTTTATAATAGCAGCTCCGATACGAGCGATAAAAGCCTTTAATTTTTACATATATTTCTCATAATATCGGATATGAATATTTTATTTTACTTTATGGATAGTTATTTTATTACATACAACTTTTATCAAATAGTTTGTCATGTTATTATGTAACGGGTACTCACGATACGTTTGATTTATTGCATACATTTCGACCAGTTGCATGGATCGTGGTCACGGCGAAACTATATTCCCGTTACATAATAAAATTTATAATTTCCGAGATGACATTAGTTTAAATCATACATACTTATAAGCTGTTAGTGATTAACTAAGCGCACTTTTAAAATGCATCACCTCGTTCTTACTGAAAATGTTGCGTCACGTAATGACCGAAACACATATATAACGTAATTTTACATAAATTTATTTCCTAATCACGTTTATTGTTAATTTTTTTGCAGGTAGGTCTTTAACATTAGAGTTAACTTATCTCACTGTGTCAAACACGTACCCGAAACCATCGACTCATTTGTTTAGAACGTGTTTATAAAAAGCAAATAAAACCGGTAGCAAACCTAACTCTAGGATTATTTTTAGTTGACATTAGTAACTACAGAACCTGCAATATATCAAAAACGTCAACGCTACTCTGGTTGTTATCTCCCCATCTTAAAAGGGATAAAATCGCTTGCCCCAATACGACACCCGAACACCTTGGTGCAAAAGTGGCAGTTCACACTGTGAGAGGGTTGGTGTTAAGTGCGCATGTCAGCAACTAACTTGTTGGCTTGTAGTATCCGAACGTGTAGCAGTGCGACGCGGTGTCGCGGACGCTCTACGCGTATTCCGCAGCGACTACCTGTTTCCGAACGATTTCGAAATTCGAAAGCCCGCGAAATTGCGTAGTTTTTTTTTTGTAAAAAGTAAGCGCTGCGGCCTATGATTTTATGCAGACCAACTTGTATAAATTTATTTGATTGTGTATTCAAAAAAATACTGTTTATTTTTTTATAAATTATGATTATGTTTTTATTCGTTGTTTAAGCTAAAGTGGGCATGTTATTAACTTTATTTTACTATTTTAGTCTTATACTTCTTTATATTGTTTCAAAGCGGATTTTATTAAATGGATGCAACATAATATTCATGGGAACTATTCAGCGGGTGTAAAAATGACTAAAGTGAAATTGAAATGATGCAGTAGTGAATTTATTGCAATGGCGTCCAAAAGCCTCGTTATCGCATGGGTGGTCTGTCTCACGTTGCCATTGGCAACAAGCCACCTCAACGTGCTTATCAGTCAAGCCGAAGTGATGAAGCTTCTAGGTAAATAAAGCATGATTATTACATATTAACTTGAGAAACTCGAATGTTTTTCTTTAAAGATGAATTGAAAGCTATTGCCTAAACACATGTCTATTCATATTATTAATTCAATCATACAAGTAAAGGTTTAATTATTATAATATTATACTAGTATAAATTATATTGATATACATACCTACGTCGTGAAACCTGCGCACCTGAAAGATCTGCATATTATTTTCAAAATTGCTTGAAGTTTGTCAATATGCGAGCATGGTAGATAACAGTTTCTACTATTCACATTGTGATATTGTAAGCTGCGATGACGTTAATGAAATATACATATACATGAATGTACTGACACTCACCGCGTAATCATGTGTTTTGTTCGGGACCGCTGCACTAAAACTTTCATATGGATATTATTTTAACTTCAAAATAACCAGTTATCCACTCGAGCTCTTTCGGGAAACAAATCCCTTATGTTTGCAAATGGTAGATATATCTATCTATCCGCACCTGAAACAATTGTTACACATGCATATCTTGGGTTATTTTAATTTTAAGTTTACTCTTTTTTTTATGTTAATAGCCAAAAAACCAGCAGACGAGCCACCTGATGGTAAGTGGTCACCGTCGCCCATGGACATCAGTAAAACCAATGGTATCACTGATGCGTTGTCGGCCAGGACAATAGAAGAAAGTAAAAAAGAAAGAACTGGCTCTCAAGCCAAAACTCAATTTTATTTCTATAGAGCTAGGTTTTCTTTGGTATATACATATATTTGGCATATAGCAGAACTATATAGGTGTCTTAATTGCAAGTTTTTTCACTTAAGCTACGGGACCAGATACATTTTAACCGGAAGAATCGTATCGAAAATCTTGGCTAATAATATAGGCTATAAATATTACAAGTATCACCATAATCTGTTCATTTATTTTTATAATTATGATATCTGTCCTAACGAAAGAGAAAAATTCGAAAAAAATGTGTTTTGTCTTCTTGTTGTCAATAAGAAAGCCTACCTGTATTAAAGTTAAAAAAAAGATTTCAGAAGAAGATAGCAATTGTAAAAATACCCAAATGATAACTTCTTTCAGACGTTTGAGTAAACAAAAACACGAGAGGACAAATTACATATACAAAAAATTATCTGCAAATTTTTAATTCACATAGGTATTATTTTTATAAATAAATAGATAAGTATTGAATTATATGTGTAGATGTCAGTGATGACAAACAAATAACTAAAGGAACGTATTTAGTTTTAGAGATTTCTAAATTATTGTTATTATATAGGCTCCAGATGACCCAATAGCCCAGTTGGTAGTGACCCTGCCGAGCGGGGGTCCCGGGTTCGATTCCCGGCCGGGGCAGACATTTATGTGACAGATAAATGTTTGTTCTCGGGCCATGGGTGTTTGTAATGTCATATTTGTGTATGTCCATGTCACCCGCAATACAGGGAATCCTAGTGCGGGGGTGTGTTTTTTTTATACAGTTTATATTTCTAGTCTTTGGTTTACTTTCGACATTAAAATCATGTAAATTATATATTTACTTTATCATATTTGCTTTATTCATCTACATTCACTGAATTGCCAGTCATTGTACAGATTCGTACAGGTTTAAAGTATTCTCTATCTATGCTACTTTGCCCACGATGATTGCTCATGTTAACAGTATAACTGCTTTTGAACCGACTGCCGAAAACTCCTCCAGGTTATGTACACAGTAAACATTTATTTCGCCGGTCACAACAAGTCATAAAAATACTGTAGCGAAGGTTTTGTACGAAAAAATAAGACGAATATGCCCAGACATATACCTGTAACGACATTGCACAGAAAGTTATAGGGAAAAGGGTCGTTCGTACCCCAAGAGACACACTGCTTAAGATACAGTGTGTGTATAATCTATTCGTACAGTGCCATGTGTATGCATGATGTTTTATTGTATGATTTTTTTTCGTAATTAGTGAACCGATAGTATAATATAGTGATAATAAATAGTATAAATAGTGATAATAATATAGTGATAATAAATAATATAATATAGTGATAATAAAAATAATATAGTGATAATAGGACTTTTTTAAAAATGACAAATCAACTGTAAATACAAATTTTTGCTCCCGGTATGTGTTAATTTGCCGAATTGAACTTGTGCATATGATTTTAATACTAAATAATCGTTGGTTATACGCGGTTAAGTCTTCACCATATTGACGTAATCATGAGTACTTATTGAAATTCAATAATGTAAAATAATAGTTTTCTGGCAATTGTGACGGCCCAGTCGCCCAGTTCGTAAGGATCCTGTTTACCGAGCACAGAGTTCTGGGTTCAGTTCTCGGATTTTACATTTATGTGACAGGTAAATATTTGTTGTTTGTTCTCACATTTGTTGTGTTTGTGATGTTTTATTGTCTACATTTATGCCATCCGCAACGCAGGGGATCCTAAACTCGTATTAGGATGTAAAACTTAATTTATTTTTAAAAGTAAGTTTCAGCTGGATTTAGATATTCTAAATTCATTTAATTATTTAAGTATTTTGTAAGTAAACTTATGCTCGTTATTTTTTGCTTGTGTTGAGCGGTAACCTACACCAAATTCTTTTTAAATTTTACCCGTAGACACACAAGTTTTTAATTTATCCTCAACATTATTACCACTCATATTGTCCCAATGCTGGGCTCAGGTCTCGTCTCACGATGAGAGTGGTTACGGCCATACTCCGCCATGTTGACCAATAGCGGATTAACAGACTTCACACGCCTTTGAGAACATCGAGAACTAACAGGTTTGCAGATTTCCTCACGATAGTTTTCTCCACCGAAGTAAGTGATAATTAATTTGTAATAGGCATATAATTTGAAAAATTAATGGCAAGGGTAGGATTCGAACTCGCGCCTTCCGCACAGGAGACCTACATTCAAACTACAAGGTTGCCACTGTTCTATTATTTTGTAATTTGTATGAAGCTTTAATTATTCTTTTTTGCTTTATAAATGATGATACATGGTTAAATATTCAACCCCACATCAGAGATACAGTAAGACATAAAACGATGAAAATGCGAGAGCCAACTTATGGATATTTTTATGTTTACAGTCTATGTTGACACTCAAAAAAACTATTTCATAATTATTATAATATCGTTTCGAATAAAGTTGAGGCTTTTGTTTAATTTCTGTATATTTTGTGGCTATTCTACACACTTATTTATAAAACAATGCGATGCAAGGGACAGAGTATTTACATCGTCAAAGTTAAATTTATTTCTGTTCGTCTATAATATTCAAGACACACATGATGTCACATTAGTAAAGTCTAATCCAACTTATGACCCATAGTTAAATGTATAAATGACAGCTGTTATGTATTGTTTTTATTAAAATAAACAAAATCCAGTGAAGTACACAACAAAAATAAAAAAAAATTATCTTAAGAGCAAATTTTTTTATATTAAACCATATTGAAGAGTATTCATTTATAAAGGTATACTAAGTAATTATTAAGTCATGATGTTTTATTATTTTAATTCAATTGTAATCGTTCACAAATACGATTTCAGCGATTTGCTTACAAAAGGTTTGTTCGACATGACTTCTGATTGAGCAGTTATTTCAACGGTTAAAGAAAAACATTTGTAACCAACACTAATCTAATATGATCAAAATGATACAATCGAAACGTAACATTCACGCAGCGCTTGTGACATGGTGGTATCATTTGATTGACATGCCATTGGAATCATTAAAATGGACGGAGTGTTTGAAATAATTGAATTGAATATTTAAATTCGGCTTAAAAATTGAGCTGCCAACTAATTGGATCATCATTTACAAAATAACAGTATCAAAACTTTAATCGTGTGATTAATTTTATTTCGGATACTGTCCCGTAGCAACGGTGTTATTCGTTATGTTCGCACTGACCTTTGAGTCAATATTTACTATTCCGTCTCGTATATTCCCGGTACAAATCCTACCAGATAAATGAGTTCGAATCATAAAATCCTCATTTGTTATATTTACACACGTCACTTCTTTGACACTATCGAAACACTTCCAACACAAAGTGTCACCTTGCGACATGACGTCATCCCCTGCTTCCGAAGATCAAAAAATGTAATTATCTACCCCCGATCTACCCTCAACCATTTATATTTGTTCTACAAATTCGACGTATTTCGTATACGTAATCGGAGACAGCTCCAGTGTCTGATGCGGTACGTTATTAACACTATATTTTTGTCACTTTGAGCAATTAATTATTACTATTGTTATTAATAAGCACAAAGGGAATTAACCTCCTCTATTTGGAAGTCAGAAGACAATAATATGTATGTATATAATTTATGCAAAAATGATGTTAATAAAAAAAAAACATTTGAAAACTTTTGTTAATATTTCAATATTTTTTTAATTGACTTGAAACTCGCTAAAGGCTAATCAGTCCACTTGGTTTTAAATTACAGTATTTACTGAAAACCATGAAAACGTAGTGTTATTAACAAATATTATGAGAAGTTCCATAATAGTATTCTGTTTATTCCTTAATCTATAAGAGTAATAAAGAATATTCCTCGAAATTTCCTTGTGAAGGATATATTATTAACATAAAGAAATATATCTTAGTAAATCATTTTTATTCTCTTTAGAATTTATAATCACTTGACTCCTTTATTTAATAATATTTTTTTAACACAGAAAACAACATAATATTATGCACGATTTTGAATAATATTTGAACTGTGCCGTCACATGTATGAGAATGGAAACCTGTCTACGCGCGTCTCCAGTAGTTTATTGCTTTAGGGAGTCCGCGACGTCACAGTATCAGAAGTGGGATCTTACTAGAGATAAAAGGAACTTACCATCCCGCAATGCATACTGAGCACTGCCGCCATTCTCATAAACCAAAATGTCGTAGAGAAAATGAGATGTAGAAATAAAATGTACATTACCTCAGCACATGCACACTGTTTTAGAAAATATTATGCAGAGGAAGCTTTCCTTTGTGTATTATTCTTGCAACCGAATTACGTTGTAATGTCTGAAACATGAAGTAAATTGATTTATGCAACCCATACTTGCTTTGTATTGTTCCGGATTCCTTATTTTACATGTGTTATGTTAGGTAGCAGTTTGAGTTAATGTGAAATGTGATTTTTTGTGTTCATATCAATAACCTAAGTGTTGGCAAGTTTCAATTTGAGTTGTCAATGACATCTAAGCACATGGTCTGCGTTAAGCCGACGTCCAGCGAACCTGCCAGCGTGTAACTTTACATGAATTGATTTGCCCGGTTTTTCACATCCTCATATCGTTATTTCCTTTAAAGATAGGCTTTTGACATTTAAACTTAGGAATAGTTTTTAACAAGACTGAAATTTAATATTTTATATTAATAACTTTTAAGATGTCTGAAGTTCAGAGTTTGTTATTTTTTTGTCTGATCGATTCATTGATCTTCAAAGTTATGAGTCACGGGTCGTATTATGCATAACTTAAAGAAAGAATAACTTATTATTGAGCTCAATAAAAGTTAATATGAAGACTTATAAGCGGACTATTTCTAGTAGGTATAAAGAATACTTTATCTATTCTTCACTGATCAAAGTTAATTGATTTATTTAGTAGTAGGTAAATTATTTTTAATATAATGAATGAAAACTTAAATAATGTTATATTTAGAACTGGCAAACTGCACTCGCTTCGCTTCAGAAAATTTACCTTACGCTTAGAAATAGCATTTCCATTGTTTTAGGAGTGGGTTTTACTCGTTCTGTGAATTAGAAATACATATATTGTATCACAACCTTTTTATTTATGGACGGATTGAAATGAAACGAACTTTAAATATTAAGTGACTTACTACAATACATTAGTGAAAACTGTAACAAAATCGGATAAGCCGTTTCTGAGATTAGCGCGAATAATCGCACAGACAAATAGACAAAATTTTTTTGGGTTCCATTGCGTTAATAAAGGCCTAGGTTAATAGTAGTTTTTTTCATATATCTTTAATGCACAGAAAGTGATCAGTTAGAATTTTATTATATATATATATATAGATTTTCTTTACTCCTTTATGTCAGTGTAATTATACTGACTAACATCGATAGAAAATTCCTGGAAAGAAAAACAATTCTATTAGTAAACTATACATTGAAATTTTTGTGTATATCATATACATATGAAGGTAAGAATTATATTTTCGTTTATAAATAAATTTAGGAAACAACGAATGGTCCCAGTTTCGATCCCTCGTAGGCACACACAGACATTGAAGTTTGTCAAATATGTAGCTGATTGTGATATCTTAATAATGGTATATGTCCATACCTTAAATGCTACATGACCCTAATGTGCGGAAAAACGTTTTGTATAAGTAGACATTAACATTTGCGATTACTTTATAACGAATATCTGTCTCACTGCTATGTTTAGGTTTCCTTTTAAAATGAGAGGACTTAAAAGTAGATGCATCGACCAAAAAGTCATAACTAAGGTTACCAGTGTTATTAGGTGTTTTAATTCAAACTGTACCTGCGCACTAACATTAGGTAGAGTGTATTATAAAAAATCCGAAGCCCTCGCTCGCGCACTTGCAAGAGTTGGCACCCCACGCTGCCGCAGCGAGATAAGACGAATTGTTATTTGAACTGCCATTAATTCAGCTGTAGACAGATGTCGCTGCACTCTATTATTTTTGACATATTGATTGGCGTTCTAGATAATGGGATTTATAGGTGTATAAAGTTTATTTGACGATTTAACAGTACTTTCATCATATGAGTTCATTGAAGTGGGTAAGTAAAAATATACACAATTAGGATTCCCTGTAGGTAATATAGTAAAAGTATACGCAGTTAAGATTGCCTATAGGTAAAATATATATCGTATATTTACTCCTATGCCGTGTGACAATAATAATCCAAAATAATTCACATAACGCATATTGTATTTGAGAAACACAAACTAAATTTACATTCATATAATAATTTATATAATAATTCATATAACAAATTATAAAAATGGCTTTGCTTTAAATCAAGTGATAAACGAGTGGATGGGCCATCTCATGGTAAGTGTTCACCGCTGTCCATCGACGTCTGTAACACTAAGGATATCACCAATGCCTACCTACGGTTTAACTGTAGGTTTAACTCAAATTAAATTTTTTGCTTTATTTTTATATTTTAATGTGCTTAAGGCCTATCCTAATATTGACATAAGAATCAAATCACACATAGTATTTTCATATATGAAAAAATATATTCCGAGATTTTATAATGTCATTGTCAATGTATTGTATTGTCACAAGTTTATTGTTGGAAATAAAAGTGATTTACTTTTTCGATCTGAATTTTTCCATAGCGCGGCCGGATCCTATGTAATCGGATTAAAATATAGATATATGAATAACATTAATACATTTAAAATAAATTCCAACGGGTTTTAAATTACGATGGTTCATTTAGTGTAAGTAAAATATGTTAATAGTCAATTTTATTTTGTTAAAATCTACTAAGGTACTCTACAATGTCTCCCACGGATAAGCATTATTGTTTTGGTATAGTTTTGAATCTCTGAGGGTAAATATTGACGTTGGAGGCTATTTCTGTTATGACGAAGTTCAATATTTACCTGTGCGATCGGTTATGATAAGTTATTTAGTAAAGATATTCAGTAGTTATTATTGTAAACCACGCTATGACGCGATCGGGCATTTATTAACTTAAAAGGCTTCAAGATGCCTTTTATGTTTGGATACTGACGTTAGTATTAAGAAGTCAATATGAAGGAGTTTCAAATAAACAGATTCTTTGGCAAATTTCCAAATCCTGTAATATCAAGATTGTTTTTGTATTTCAAATTCTTACATGTATTCGGAAAAGAGAACAGTTCCCAAATCATCGCCTTGCATTGCTATAGAATTCAATATCACCCACATACATTATCTTGTTCTATAAAACTGCAAAAATTTGCCCCTAAAAATATGTAATGAGATAAACTCTGAATTTATAAAGCGCCAGATAAAATTAATATCATTTGTTTTGGGTCCGAATACTAATAGTTAACGGATGAATTCTTTCCCGAAGCCAAGGTAGGACGGGTTAGTTGTAAATAATATATTAATAAAATGGTGAAGTCCAGCCGTGGGAAGGGATTCCGTGTTGTAAATTTACTCAGGTGCGTCTTTCACTTCTATGGAAACATAATGAATTTCATATTTATGACAATATTCGTATGTTTTCTTGAATATTTTTAAACTTTGTATTCATAATATAGTGTAACACAAAATGTGTGGTCCTCATAACGAGCACTGAAAAAAATGTTTTCTTTTTTTTCTTTATTACACCGCAAAATTAAATTTCAAAGTCAGAATTACTCTATACATGCTATTCGTTTGCCACTGGGTCATTAAACTTATTTAAATTGTATACAACTATTCCGTTATGTTGATAAAAAATAGGACAGACCTACAGACATTCGCGAGTGATTCTATATGAATTCCTTGTTTCAAGGATGTAGGAAATTCAAAAGATAACTATTTATTATTATTATTATTGTTAAGCACACAAACGTAATCCGGGCACTCCCTTGACGACCTTACTGAAATATCAATAAACCAACAATAACGCACCAAGTGGGGTAACCCCCCACGATCTTAATTCCCGGTACCATCATAACTTCATTCTCGTTCATACAAATTGAATGACTAACAATAATCAAGCTCAGTAATTTTATTGGTATTTAGAGACAATGTAAACTGAAAATGATATAACATACGAATAAAAAAATTTAATGGACCATGTTTTTAACGGACTAAAAAGTATAAATTTTTTTTTTCTCCTTTTTTCTCATTTATATGCATTGTCATCTCATCCACGTCTGAACTTTGGTCTAAATTTCATGTATTAAGCTCATTGGGAAGTTAGTTTGAAATCAATTACAAAAGTTCACCGAAAGCGAGCTGAGAAAAAAAAAGGTAAAAACATGGTAATAAAGAATATGCATCTCAATCTTTCTCTTACACTCATTTTCATTTCAAATAAACGTATCCAAAATGAAAAGGAGACGGCAATTAGTTTAGCCTCTGTACGACTTGCACATCTTTACACCGCAAACCTGGCACCAGCGATCATTTTATATATCGGCATTTGGTTTCATCGTGGTTCGCACATCGCTATAGTTAGAGAGGAAAAATCTGAACCTGGGCCCTGTCGCTTTGGACACTCACTTCACTATATTTCGGATAAAGAGTCGGGGAGCGATTTACAAACGCAGTACCCTGCTTTCTTTTTGGCTAATAACGGATCGGCGATTTTAATGTTACAAAAATTAATTGAACTATATCAAAATGGTTTCTATTTATACAAGCGTCATTAAAAACATCCATTATGTCTGATGTTACGATATATCAAAATTGTATACGGGGCAGTACGTTTTAATAGTGCGATTTAACTAAAATATTTATGATGACAGCCATATTTTATATGTAAATTTAGGGAACTATGAATATTACCACGTTTAGAGACACCATTATACGGTGTGTTAATGCATTTTTCGTGTTTACAATCTTTTTCGCTTAAACCTAATTAGTGAAATTATTTTTTTATCATTCCTGGAGAATGGCAACGCATGTGTCACTACTTCTTATACCCGCAGTCTCCAAGCTAAGACCCCGAAGACACGGTGACTCTGATTCTGTCACAAAGTCACCCATTTCTCATTTAATGTGCACTTCACGAATATACGTGGTTTGCACTCGAACCTCTGCGTGCAAGGGTCTGCCATGTTACCTTGTTAAGCAAGCTTCCAGCGTATGGTATTTTCTCTGCCCTTATCGTTTGGGTAAAGGAATTTCGGATCGAACGGTTTCTACGAGTTGTCGTCCATGGTTGTTTGTCGCAGTCAATGGCTACCAATGGGTCCGTTCTGTCTGCTACTCTATTCCTGTTGCACATCAATGATCTGCTCGAGCCTGGTAAATATAAAATATAATAAGTATCTGGGTAATAATTGTGTCTCAGGTATTAGATATTAGTATAGATCTTGGATATTTAGTAACGATAAAAGGTGGTGCATACCGGAACCAAAATTATACCATTTTATTATAGATAGAAAACTACGCAATTAAGTTTGACGCATTTTTCGCAACTTGTAGTGTTTTGATTGAATCAAAACGCTACATGACATCAAAATTGTTTTGAGTTGCAGCATAATCAGCGTTTCATTAAATACGGAGATCTAACAATAATTGATTGAGTACAATAACTACGTGCGACCGAAGTCGCCATCAAGTCCAGTATTATAATAGCATATCCACACCCACATAGGTGCGTTTATAAGAACGACTGATAGCTAATGTCCGGCCATTTGGTACGTATCGAGTTACGTTATAATTGTACCGAGCACGACATTTTTCAGCCGTACACCTCGCAGTATATCATACGTGATGGAGTGGGTGCGTACGCGATACAAATTGCTTCACTCGTGCTTACTCAATTAATAGATTTCTGACATAATATACCGGCGACCGTCTCGTATTTAGAAAACCGAGCGTGAGTTATGAAGGGCTGGCTGACATTTTATGATATATTTGAAGTTTAACTAATTGTGATTTATTAAAATTTGTAAACTAGTTTTTTTCACTACTTACCTACGAAATCAAATTTAATTATAGGATTTTTGATCAGAAAATACGACGCGACGCTCCAATTATCCTTATTAAACGAATGATATAAAGTAGTGATAAAAAGTGAAAAGAAACTTGGGTAACTGGCTTTTGTAAGCCATGGACATCATAATTAATTATTATGAAAATTAATAATGCCCCATATCCATTGCATCATAATTTATTTAGGGATTGAGTAGCTCCGTTATAGTTTAAAACTTTAATCGTCTAGAACTTCATATATTTTAGTTGTAATGGATTTTGAGGATAATGTAATCATAGTCATGGCAAGACTACCGTAGAAACTTTTTAAAGATTGAATAGATTAATAATCACGATACAGAAAACAAATTATATTATGGTTATAAAAATGATTTGCCTAATCCTATCCTAATTCATTTACTTAAAACAAGGTTATATACCATAAATCACCGATATTAATACTAAATAACGCGCGATGAACTGTACCTATCGTCTTTTTGCGTTAAAATAGGTCACGAAAATAGCAACGTAATCCTTCATTTAATCATTAAAATTCAGTCGCGTACTTAATTTATATCTACTGATATTAATCAGCGAAATATGCGATAATATCCCCCTTATATTCTACATTAGCAAAATGTAAAATAAAGTCGTGTCGTATCAAACAACATCCTGGTACCTACGTTATTACCTTAAGTCCTAGAAGCTATTTGATTTGACGTTTTGGCTTATTAATGATTTCCGATGCAACGGTTGTCTCCAACTTCGATGGCTCATCTTGACGTAATCTTCGTGATATGACGGCCAATTTTAGAGTTTTTTAATGCGCAAATTCTATACCAAATCTATTTATATCTGCAGAAGATGTTAATATTTATGAATGTGGTATAGTACTTATTTCTTACATAAGTAATATTTACTTTATGTTATTTGTATTACATCAAGTCTATCGTTTTCGTTTCTGTGCATTAAATAAAACATATTTTATACTTTCAGCTGTGAAAATACTGCACGTTTCTAGACTTATTTTGAAATTAGTAACAAGATATTTGTAAGAAAATTGTAATTTAATTTGTATATATATTGTTATATATGCCGTATATTTATGCATTAACTTAAAAAAGCAAAATAAAAGTTTACACCTTTACTAAGTAGCTTATAATAACATTAAGAGTAAAAACGACTAAACATTGTTTATCGTGTACCCCTGGCATAAAGTGTTCTTGCGTGATAGAGTTATTACTTGTTTACAAACATACCGTCATAAAGTTTATCGTACCTTGTTATTGCGGGGCTTGAGGAAGGTGGGTAGTGTACAAAATCGTCACTAATGCATTATAACCGTAAGTGATTTTTTATGTTCCTCATGCCCTCCTGGGACGCTTCTGCGGGGCGAGGATGGTATCCTAGAACGAAGTGTGATTTTGCAGATTTTATTAGTTAACATCGAGATAGAGAATAATAGTTATAAAGGATAATTAATCATTTATATCATTATGTATTGATAAAGTAAATAATATGTATAAATAATTTATATAATATGCTTTATTTATATTATATGCGTCTACTCCATCCTCTCCATTAACTAGTGTTCACTGGTATATAATGCCATCAGAAATTAAATCCATATCCTTTGTTTTAAGGCATACACTAAAGATCAAATAAATATATGCGGTCAATATAATTACAGCATTCACATATTACTAATTCGACCCGTGTCAATGAATGTAACATTTCAATGTTGGAATTTCGAATGTTAAATGTGCCTTCAAATCATTAGCGGTACTGGTCCCTCCTAAACGTCCTAGAGCGTATTTTAACATACTGTGCCAGTGCAGAATAGTGCAGAAATTACCGGCCAATCTAAGTTTTGGATGTTCTTATTTCGGCTTGAAATTCCCAATGTGTCTTATAGAATGCTACCTTAAGATAACAATCAGGATCGACGTACCCTCTTAATGTTAACGTACGTACCCTCTGAAGCACACTAGCCCAAAAGGAATATTGCTACTCCTTATCGCCCATTTAACTACCGAACATCATTTTTTCTTAACATAAGGGCAGTAAATATGAAGAGGTAAAAATTGTTTCTATGTCCATACATACTCTGTAGATAATATAACTCCATAGTAATATTTCTTCCTATTTCTTTTAATAAAAAGCTACACTGATCCTGGATAACATAAACTATATTTTATTAAAAATGTATTAGGTTGAAATTTCTGTAATTACATCTGAGGAAGAAGAAGATTATTTTCTAGGCAGATTTATCGTTTTGCGCTAATCAAATGGTTGTTTAAAAATAATGTATGACAAAAATATAAGAATCAGTTTCAGTAGCAGTAGCCCAGTGGTTTTGAACGTTTCCCGCGCGGGAGACTCGAGTTTGAATCCGGCACGCCGATCTAACTTTTCATATTATGTGCATATTACAAATTAATTATCATTTGGTGCGTGAAGGACAAAATCGTGAGGAAACCTGCAAATCTCAGTTCTCCGTAATGTGTTCAAAAATGTGTGAAGTCTTCTGCCAGCACGCATTTGGCCAGCGTGCTGGACAATGGCCTTAACCTCTCTGATCGTGAGAAGAGATCCGAGTTCAGCAGCATGACAATGATGGGCTGTAATGATAACGTCATCAGTAGATCTTAAAACTCCACGTTCTATTTTTACCGCAACAAATCGTGGTCTACAGTATAACGATACATAATATACAAAAGTTGTATCAACACGTATATACATTTGAGAGATTGCATGTATATACATTTGAGAGAAAATTGAAATAGAATATACCATCCGTCTGATTATTTTGTACGAACCAACAGTTCCTTGTGATTACTTTGTGGCTCGTCGAACAATAATACTGTCTTCATTAAGATAAATGATTTTCCCAATTGATGGATGCAAACAACTTTAAACTTCCCGAGTTTGTTATTGCGAACTTTTTACATTTTGTCGTTCGGTAAGTTTGTGCAGGCACAGGGACTTGTTGCACCACTACAGGAAGTGATAGATTTGTTACATTTATTTTTACATTATTTTTACATACATGTAGAAGTTCCTTCCAACACATTTCGGCATGATGTGTACGGAGTAACGTATTGACTGTGTTTTACGTAAAATTTTGGGCGATTTGTGATACAACATTGCATAATGTATACGGGATACACAGTTAAAATGTATCAATAATTATTTTGAATTATTTTATTGGCATACTCAATTAACGTGGTAGTACCACAACAGTGGTAATGATGAAATCTTAATTGAGGAATAGGAAAATTCGTAAACGTGCAATTACCACATAATTATAAACCACTTTGCACATAATTACAAAACTTGCTGTACAAGAGTACGATTCAAAATCGACTGGTTTTTGAGTGGAACAAACAGACAATATTTCATCGCTTGACGCTTACTCTGTCGCAGTGTGACAGTCTGAAAACTCGCAGGGACAGTGAACAGTTGGACCGGAAGAAAATTATTTACGTAACGCAAAACTTCTTTACGCCACTTGTTGATGTTCGCTGCGAAAACATTCGTTTTATTATGATTTCCTGCTCCAGTTCTTCGATAAAATATCATCTTTCAAGTTATTTATGTTTATTTTGATGTTGTTCGAGCGAATCGTTGGTGTTCATTGGAAGCCGGCTTTCTGCCGACTGTTCAATTCATTGTAACATTTAAATGTTTGAGTTTATATATTGTAACATTTAAATGTTTGAGTATTGTAACACTTGAGTTAGTATTGATAGTTGGTACTATCATTCTCAGTAATGTAAACTTGTTTTTTTTGTGTTTTAGATCAAATACCACTATTATCTAATGATTTTAGAAATGTATAAAGAGATTTTTGGAAACACATTATTATCTTACTCCAAAATAATTTGAAAAATATAAAAAGCATCCTGTATTTTTTACAGTCCATTTTTGTCATCTTCGTAACACAAAATTCATTTAATGTTTATTTGGTATGTTTCAATCTTGATTATTATTTTACTGACTTTCTACTTTATGCCAATTTTTTCTATAGATTATAATTATACTCGTGCTTCGTTCTCGAGATTATTAACCTAAATAATTAAAAATGATTATTCATGGAAAATTATTGTTCCTGTAGTTTCCCATTATCTTAGTATTCACCACTGTATTTGAGAATAAATAAATCCTTTTTCTTTTTTTTTAAATAAAATAAAAAATATCAAGCTCCTGTGTCTTCTGTCATCTTTCATTTAATTCCGAGTATACTCTGATTCTCGTCGTTGAAATTTTCGATATAACAGGGTAGGGCGGGGAGGACTTACTAATCTCTTCGAACGAATCACTTCGTATAATTAATATAGAACTTCACGTACAGGTAAGTTTATTTAATCTTTAATTATATAATATAGCTTAAATTAAATTTAACAATTTTTCCCTTTATATGATACTTTGGGTTTTATAAGACATCGTGAATAGAACAAAACCTTACTTACTCGTAGTTGTATAACTTAATCTTAAATCTTAAATCTTAAAGACTACAGAAATTGTATGTCCAGGTATATCATTAGAATCAGAAGTACTATATTATCGGACACTATTCAATACGCATCGTCACAGTTTATTCCATTTAAACGACATTTTAACTTTTTTGTATTCAATAACATTATTTTGTAATGTTTACAAAGTCCGTTAACTGCTTTATCTATTAAATAAAACATACAAAAAATTTCAACAAGTAGGAAAAAAGAGAAAAAGAAAGGAATCGCTTGGCTTATCGATATCATGGACGTATTTGATTACTCTCTTTCTTTTACTTTACTACTACAGTCATAACTTGATTATTAGCTTTGTAAGATAGGTGGTAATCACTGAAGTTTTCATGTGTTTTGAAAATATTGGCCAACTTGAATGTGAATGCAAACTGTACCTTCCAACACTCTACGTTTCATATAGGTATAAAGTTTTCTATCCATATTTGAGTCCAAACTAAGCTTCCTTGCCATAGAGGCAAACTTTGGTTTACTTGCTAAATATTAAACAAATGTTCACACACTCAAACCTTGCAGTAAGATTCTGTGTTGCGAATGGCATGGATCTTTATAAATATGACATCACAAACATTCACAACCCGAGAACAAACGTTTATCTGTCACATTAATGTCTGCCCCGGCAGGGAATCGAATCTTACTCTTCGCTCGAGAGGCATCGTTACTACCAAATGGGCTGTAGGCTTGTCCAAAATGATTCCATTTTATTAACATGTCTTGCCTTAAGCGTAGTTAACGGGTCGCCCGTAATTCCGTTCGTGATACTTTTATCCAATACGAAAACGAACTTTTCCGGGTAACCTTCATCAAAGATACGAGAAAAATACCCTTCTCAATATCTGTTATCGATATTCCTTCGGATTTCCGGTTAATTTCCCCATAAAAGGTCGAAGTATCCCTGTTTTGGGACAACAATGACATTATTTCAGGGTTAAGTTAATTCCGCACGCACGTACGGTTCGCAACAAGTGTCTCATAGATCATATTTGGAGAATAATATTGGGTATTATTGGTAATTTTGTTGACTTTGAGGTTTATTAATAAAATTATGTGAGGTACATTATTTATTAAGTATATGTGAATCTAATTTTTATGTGATAGACGTAACTAAATATTGCTCAATCAATTTCAATAAACAGGTTATCTATTAGTTGTGTATATTTGCTTTTTTATAGCATCAAACGGCTCACGAGCAATCAAACCAAGTCATGTCAAAGAGGCAATAGTTATTGGCGTTCATGCACATTTATTAAACTCAGAGCATCACCAATACGTTGTCGGTCAAATCAGTATTAGCTAACTTGACAGATGAAGGGCTTAATTAACAGTAACCTTGTCTAGCTTGACAAAATTCACCGTTTTATGGCAATAAATTGATTATTTATTTGGAGCGTTTCGGAGTTAACTACACAATTATGACAATTGTCTTATGACGGTACATACAAACTGCAAAGTTCTAAGTAAAGATAAATCTGTCTATGAGCACAATGAAACGAATTTTATATAGTAGGCGTATTGTGTATGTAGCGCAGACATCACAAGGCCCCACAATACAGTCTACATCAAGTCTGTATTACAATGTCTGGTGGTTTAATTTAATTCGGTAACACGACAACAATTGTAGAGCATTACGAAGACGAACTCGCTGTTTTTGCTCGGTCACAAGATTTGACTAATGGCGCTGTTGTCGGTAACACGCGGCCGTTCCCGCGGGCTCTTTGTGACGATTCCCGGCAATTTAATGTGGCCACATCGGTTTTCCTCGTAATACGTGCCTTTCAAAACTGAACACTTCGCTCTTATTTTTCGACGTCAGTCCTGTTTCGTGGTTTCTTTCGTGGTGTTTGTTGGTGAGGCACGTGGTTAGTATCGATACTGACGGTCGAGGCTCGAGCGTTTAGAATGATAAGTTACGATCTTATTTGCCTCACGATTATTAATTGGAAATGTGTGAAATAATAACAATAATATTTTATTTTTTTGTATAGTTAACAATTATAGTATAGCTACGAATATATAATTTAGCAGTCCATTGCAGAGTTTCTGGTAATAAGCGACGTGTGGAGCAAACTTCATAATACTGCTTCATGCAGATTGGTTGATTGGTGAATTACTTGTGAATGTTACAAAATTTGTTAGTGACTATGGAATTGCAGAGATTAGTTTGCACCTATCTCTATTTCCTTTAAGTAATGAACGTAATATAATTAATAGTAATATATTAAGACCTGAGAGTTCTCAAAGACTGTAGTGGTAAAGTAATCAAGTTGCATTTTAAAGGTCTGTTAAGTCTGTCTACGGATAAACGTTTTTGTTACAATGTATCAAAAATTGGTTTCATTAAATACAAGTATCGTATCGTATCGATATCTGTGGTTTGATGGTTAAACAAATTTTACTTTATTACCAAAACAATGTTACCAGATTACCATCTGCTACTAAATAATTAAATATTGTTTTTTTACTCATTGGTCTTAATACACGCGTCAAACTTTAAGTAATTAGGATATCGGGTAGAAGAAAAAATTGAGTTACAATTTTCATTACATACATACAAGTAGAGCTAATATAAAACGTGTTGTTTCTTTAATATAAGTCATAAGGCGATATATATTTAAGAATTTGTGACATGTGACATATGCTTTTTATAAAATTATCGCTCAAATTACACGAATACTATCGAGTCGAGCGCAAAGTACGCCAGTTATGGTTTATTTTGATGATATTATTCCCCAAATAAGTAATACTATAATGTAATTTCAGTTTTCCTTATAATAAATTTATCCAATATTATTACTACCTTAAATAGTAACGATAATGTTAATTCATAAAATTCATTGCGCTAAAAGCAAAAATTTATAAAAATCGAGTTCACAATTAATTACTTGCTTCAATTTTATTAGAATGAATAAACGCTAAACCGTTGAGTCACTTACGAAGAAAGGCATAAAATCAGTTCAGTCATGAAATTTCCATAAAATATGCAAAGAAGTGTCGACTGCATGCTTCGAACATGACAGTTTGACAGGCTTCATACATTACTCGGAACATGCGTGTTACACGTATCGCCGTGTTACACTAATTGACTACAAATAGCTTGTTAGTGCGATAAAAGTTAATTATAATATTTAAATGTTAGACCGTTTTTCTAAGGAAGTCTACTTTATCTTACTTTTAAGCTTTACCGTAATTAAGGTAAGTGAAATTTTGTATTTTTCGTCTAAACACAGGCCATTGTTATAATTTTTTAATATTCCATTCATACAGTGAAGGAATTTAACTCATTTACAGGCTTGTCAGTTTGTCTAACTCGATTTTAAAAATTTGTTATGGACGAGATAGTTTAAATTCGTTACATATACAATGTTTGGTAATCCAGTGACGAACGTACTCGTATACTGTAGATAAATTACTTCCTATTTTGGGGGCAAATAACAAAAAACTTTTGTGCATCAAACACATGAAAAGCTTGTTATTAGGAATATAGATAAATTTATTATGATTCTTAATAACATGGTTTAAAAGAGATTTCATCTAATTTGTTAATTGTCTATAAACTATATGAGATGGCACTCTAATGTGTGCGCGCTCGTGTTTCGGTTGGGGGCCTGAGAGCCAATACTTTTTTTCTAACCTTCTTCTCATTCCCTGGCCGGAAACGCATCAGTGATACCTTTGGTCTTGCTGATGTCCATGGGCG
>PDGT01000016.1:1037304-1119769 GCA_003671415.1 Megathymus violae | reverse complement strand
GTTTCGCATTTAAATTAGAAATAAATCAATTCCACCTTTATTAATTCATCAGCCGTAGCCCTTTAGGAATTTATAGGCAGTAATTCTCGATCATAGGTCCAGACGAGAATAAAATTAAGGAACTTTTGACGAAAACGAGGTCAGATACAAATACGAATTTATTACGGCGATAACAGAACTTCGAAAAGGCAGTGTAAATTCTGGTTAACGAGTGTATCTGTGTATTTTAACTTACAGTCCAAAATTTATGTCTCAGGAATGTTTCCAAATAGAGGGTGCTTTGTGTTTTACATAAATACATGGTTAGGTTATGAAGTTTTTAATCAAATAACTAATTTGCATATACATACTATGAGACAATTTGTTCAGTTGATAGTGACCCTATGCACTGAGCAAGAGGTGCTGGGTTTGATTCCCAGTTAGAAAAAACATTAGTGTAACCATTGTTTGACACATACATGACAATGTTTGTTCTTCGGCCTTGGGTGTTTGTGAAGTTCCATTTTACGTGGACCTCCCACGTCATAGCGGTTGAATGTCTTAATTAATTTCATTTATTTTATTTACATATACCTATATTGTATTTATAACTGAAAATTTGAAGAATAAAAATGCCAAGTGCGTGTACGCACAGTGAAATATTCCGTTGTTGAAATGAAGAATTATTTTGTTGGCAGCAAATGTAAGTTTTTAATTCATTTACTAAAATAAACAGTTGTTTCTTAAGTTGCTCCATCAATATAGGGCTGAAACAAAAATATTCCATAACTAAAAACCTGTAAGTTAATTAAACTCGACCGACCACTATTATCAAATCATCGGTTCATGGAATAGGTGTACTCTACCTTGAAAGAGAAAATTGAAAAAGAAATTAACTATAAATCAAATTGTCTTCGAACACAATTGTACCATTGCGATGTCATTATAACATTATTAATAACAGAAAAATTGTTGACAAAAATAAGTGTTTTATACTTGCGTCCTAAACTAGAACTTAGAACGATGTTGTTACTAAACTTGCTAAATGTAAAATGTGTGCAAATCAATTCTACAGGTTGGATTCATTTACAATAAATTACGAATATAGACAATATTTTTGCACAATCCTTTCATCATAATATAAATATGTGTAGATAGTAAATCATAATTCCTTTAAACTATAAAAGGTATGGACCTAAATCAAAGACATTTTATTAAGATAGAATAAAAAAACTTCAAAAGTGAATGATCTCAGTTGTAAAGATAAGCGCTGAACTTCATGCAAATTTTAATTTATTTCATGCAAATTTTAAGCTGGATTCAGGGAAGAAATGCTCAACACTAAGCCAACATTTTGTCGCTCGCGTGTTCACGGCCAAACAAGTAGACAATAAATTGAACTTTATCGCCATTTTAATAAATGCGCGCGGAACTTTCTTAGAATAAATAAGCTGGTAAAAGCAATAAAAGCTTATCTTCGGGAATTCTGGGGTGCGCATGAAAGATAGAATGCTTTAGCGCTAAAGTGCTGGGTAAACTCACGCATTATTTGCATGCATGCATGGATTTATGCGGCGGTTGCTAAATTTTCTGCTGGCGCTCTTAATCATGCTAGTAACAGGAATGGTGGATTTTAAAATATTTATATAACACTTAGTAAAATTTATTAGTTAATTTTAAAGATATATTAAAATATAAAGTTGTAAATGAGCACGCCTGTTAATTTTGGTACAAAAAATCGCGTCAAGCAATTTTTCTTTTTTATGTGTTTAAATGATAGTGATAATAATAATTAATTTACTTTAGCCGGCATATAATCATTACATAAATTATATGTTATTTTTTGATCAATAAAATACAATTTAATATGTATATATTAATAGTTTATGTCCAAGAACCATAGATCATTATCTTTTGCGAAGTGGTGACTTGGTATCCTGTAATACCAGGCAAAAGCTTAGTTTAGACACCAGTCTCCTGCAATATACAGAAGTATATTTCATATTATATTTAGAAATAAATAATTTACAAATTTTAAAGTTTCACGGGTCAAAGATGTCAAAGAAGCGGTAATTTGGAAGGTTGGGCTGGATCAGGTGCAACATGTAGGGATTACTTTGAGACATTTAAACGTATGTAATGAGTTAAACTTGGCACCTCTTAAACGAAAATAATTTACAGAAATGGTTTATTTTAGTGAAATTATGTTGGACTGTTAAATGAGCTATGGAATACTATTGACACTTCCAATTCAGATTATAAGCAGTTCTGAAGGTGTGAAGGGTGAAGGTGTGTGTGAACTTTATACAGATTTCGTTTTTATTATTAATTACTTGACTTCGGCATCTCTAATGTACTATTAATTACAAATAATGAATCTGACACTAATAGCCAACTCAGTAACTTAGTAGTGTATGTCGGCGCATTTCAGCAAAAATTACGTTTAAAACCTTCCTGAAATTACACCGAAAGTACTACCGCACGCAGTATCATAACAATAACAGACCTTGTGGAGTCGTTTCGGAGGCAATTACCTCGGAATGGCTCATTGCCGCTGAAACCAGAGTGCGTGTTACTCACTACTGTATATTGCTCTCGTATGTATTTCTACTGAGAAATCGTGACTTACTAAAAACCTTTTTATATTAATGTTTTACTTAACTTATGAGTAATAAGTCCGTCGATTAACCTTACCGGCAATCAAAATTTACGCAATATGAACATGTGATTATAATTTTCTGTTACTGTGGTATGATTTGTCATACCATCTAAAGACTTTTAGCCGCGGGTTCATTAACATTTAATATATTATGAGTAGATATTCAAATAAAAATTAAATACTAACACAGTTAAATAAACATACAGATGTTGCGGATCAAACCATGGACCATTTTACAAAATCGAAAACTCTTATACCGGACCATGGTATTACAAAAGGAAGAATATTAAACCAACGACAAGAGCCATTATGTTGTGAACCAAAGCTGTATTACATAATATTACAACTAGATTCAGATATCTACTGCTAGTACTAGTTTCTACATATTATTATAGCTTGAGTTGGGACACAATCGTAGACGCCGGTGTAGCAGTATATTATGCGGGTTTTCGCAATATAACATTACAGTAAAGAGCGACATCACACTGGCCACGACTGAGCGACTGTATAGCTTAGTAATTAGCTCAAATTGGCTCATTGCCGCTAGTAGCAACGTGTGTGCAATGCACGTACAGTTCCTGGTTTTTGATGTAAGTGAATATAGCAAGGAGAGAAATCACGTAGATTCTGAACGAACAGTGTTTACATTACCATGTACCGCGTTACAAATTACTACAGCAGTCAATAAATTATTTGTACCTGTTGAGGTAAATTTTTAGCTGTCTAAAACTAGTAACTATTTAGACTACAATTTGATAGCGATTTTCACAAGAAATTTCGTTATTACATAATAAAATTTTCAGAAACGTAGTCTTTGGTATTGTGATTATACCTGCATATTACTATAGTTTTTGTTAAGTTCCCAGAAAGGTTTGTTTTGTGTAAAATTTAGTTTTATGTTTGTAAAACCATACCTCAATTGTTTAAGAATCTCTTTTGATTATTATTGTTTTGATACCTAAGGAATTGGTCAGAATTGGTCCCTGTTAAGTTTGGTGATAATGTAATAATGAGTTCTGAAGATAAAGAGACCGCAAGTTCTATATTGATTTAAAACAATTTCATGTTATTTGGTCCATTATTTTTAGAGTTACTGAGGAACATACCATCAGACAAAAAATATAAAAAAATATTGTTTTTGGGTCTATTTCGTATACGTAACATGCAGAAACTTTTTTATTTTTTTGTACAATTTTTTTCATCATTATTGTTTTATTATATATATAAATATAAAAACCTCCAATAAATATTATCCCTCTTTTCTTCATATGCTGTTCATTATCAAGCATGTAAATTAAAATGACTTTTTTACGTAGTACCTACATAAAAAAAAACATCAAACCCGTTTCAAATTTGTCTGCTCTTTAAATACGATGCCTTACCACTTCAAATAAAGTATCAACTTTATTAACCACCAGGAGAAGTCAGAATAAAATAACAATAAAATTGAACAATTAATAGTCTCTGGGTACGCGTATAATTTGGTAATTAGACCATTAGGAATCGGTCGTTGAAATTGTGGTGCATCGGAAAGAGATTATTTTTAGTTAATGTTCAATTGCATTTATATAAGTTTAATTTAAATGCCAAAACGTTTATTCAAAAACATATTTTTCATAATTAGTACAAATTATATCTGTAATTAGCATTTAACTTTTTGTTTAATTTGAAAAAAAGGCTTCCTTTCATGACTCCTACGGCTATGATGTCTTTGGCGTTCGTCCGTGACGCTAAATATACTTATATATTATGTTAAACATTAGCAAAGACATTTATTACGTTATTATCGTGATTACTGATTAACGTGGTTGTAAACGTGACATGTATTCGATTAAATTAAAAGTTACGTTTCAAAACGGTTCAAACAGTTATCGAAAACCTTCGGCCATGCCACGTCAGCCACCATCGTGCCCAATATATTATTTGAAGTAACCTAATTTGGCCTAGTAACCGGCCTCTCTAAAAATAGTATAACCTTCAAATAAATTTTAAAATCTTAAAAGTAGTACAATAGGTCTTCTTTAGTTAAGTAGTCAAGGTGTACTAGCAAATACGGCAATACACTTCAACGCTTCAGCCTCTGTTCAGTGGCCCCAATCAGGTATTAGCATATTTTTATTGCCTCTAGCGATGGAAATCACTCTTCAATATTTCAATATTCTGCTCATTTTTTTGTATCTAGTCGGGTCATCGATGCATTAGTTTTATTATAGTGTAACAATGTTGAATAATAAAAAAATTTTTTTTTCGTTACTCTATACTTACTTGCTCTCCGACTGCATATTACTGGCTCTCAGATACTGCGACCGAAACACGTTCCTACGGAACATTTGATGTTCGGTTCTAGAAGGAGGGTGGTAATGGTAGAAAGGCAAGCAAACTACACTATCATCATGTACCGTGGGGATTAAAATGGGTGGTACGGAGCCCAGTGATCTCCAACAGGAGTGACCGTTCGCCGTAGCGTCGTCCGTTGTTTAGCAGGGCGCATTATAAGCAGTGGATGTTGGATTGGGTTCAAGGGTGGATGGAACCCCTTTCATCCCAAACAATTCAAAAGCATGTTTTGAGTACCTTGCTGAATACTTTGCTTTTTCTTTTCCTCTATTTACCTGCACTATAATTTAATGCCAAGTTTTTTTTTAATTTTAATCTAGCTTATCGGAATAATCTTCTTCTTCTTCACGTGCCTTCTCCATCAAGGAGGTCGCCGACCATTTGTCGATACGTCTTTTTATCAGCAGTCATATGAACTAGCTTATCTATGCTTCTAACTCGCAGCCAGTCCCTGCGGAATAATACTAAATCTAAAATATATTAAAACATTTTGGGCACTGCACCACAAAGGCCTAGTTACATATATGTACTTATATTAATAAATAATTTTAATTTAATTTAACTTTATTTTTAACATTTGTATATTTTATTTTTAAGTAAGTATTGCATTTAGCGGTAAATTTATTACTTTACGTTAAAAGTTATTTATTCAACACATTGATAATAAGATAGATCTATTTATTACATAGGCCGTAACTAAATAATGATTTTATTTTAAACTTAATACTTAGGTACTGCCCTTAACTTAATGCTCTTATAAATCTAAAAATCACAACCATCATTTTTGTGTGGAGGAGTCGTTTTAAAGTCCGCAATATCTTATGCGGATTTTCCTATTAATTACATAATTCCTTTAAAAGGAAATCGTACCTTTATCATATATTTAAAGTATGTTAAAATCTGAGATCGACCAAAAGATACCATATTTGAAAATAATTTTTTTCCGATGACTGTTTAAGTAAACAAGTAGGTATCATAGTAAGATTAATAATATTAAGAACAAGTTTAATATTTCAATGTTGCAACGAAGAAGCAATAATCCCTATGCGATTAGCGCTGTAAAGGCTCTTCATAAAGATCCCTGAGCTGTTTATAGGTTAATAATCCAGCATTACACATAATTTATGGTTATTAGGCATTGTAAGTAGTATGGTATTAGTTCATAAATGTTTTTATAGTGAATCCTAACAGCATGCGGTTGCGTGCCTCAAAAGGAAAATGCCATTCTATTAATACTGATATGCTAGACGGGTTTTGAATGTATCAAGCGAGATTACCCGTCAGACTGTGATCCTGTATGGGGAATGGCCGTACTCTAAATATTCTATATTAAGTATAAAATATGTAAGTCCTGTGCAAGCAACTTTGTTAATGGTAGATAGTGATTCATGAATGTAATACCACCATCTCTGATCGTATACTGAAAAGTCACTACAGTACTTTATAGTTAGTTTCCAGATTCTACACACATAAATGTGGGTTTTGTAAATCGTACTACCAATTAACTACTATACTATTTTTAGAAAATATTAAATGCCAAATAGATATAGTAATGAAACAACTACATCTACATAATGAATTAAATGATAACCGCGGTAATAGAATTGAATACGTAATTATACCATATCAGGTTGCGTAGTGCTGATTTGTAATTAGTTCAAATCGAATGCGCGTATACAAATACTATACAAATACAGAAATGAACATTGCGACGACGAATATACAAAAATATAATAACTGTAATTGAATATACAAAGCACTATTGTTGCTACGGTAAAAGCATGAAAACGAATTAGGTATACGGATGTCGCGTTAAAGTTTCATGAAACACTGTGAGGCTAGCTGGCTCAAAATCGGAACAAGGGTTAAGCTCACTCTACGCGTGTCACAAGTGCCGCTCGCTAAGCGCTACCCTTTGGCGTTCTAGGTTAACCCGTTCACTGACGATCGATAGACATAAAATAGTAACTGAAAATATTAATCAGTCTTACATACCGCTCGGTTCAGTTTTAGGTTGTAAATTATGAACCACTGTTCATAAAATAAATTAAAGTGTATTCACCTTTTTTTTTGTGGGAGAAACCTGCAAAAGGTACCTGGTACCGTAGGAGTGACGCCCGGTTATGTGGGATTTTTACCACACTAAAAACCCTCGGTGGCTTTCCCCGGCGCTACATAGAGAATCCCGGGATCTCCGATGGATCGCAACCGGAATTCTATCAGCGTGATGTCCTTTTCTGGCTCTGCCCGGAAGGAACAAACTGTCCCGTCCCGTATCACGTTAACAACGTTACGCTGCCACACATACCGTCGTCCTTCCCCGGGTCGCTAGCCGGACGGTTCGAGCTCCTACTCTTCCCGTCCGAAACCCTGGAAGTCCCCGCTTAGGCGCCTCTTACGACAGGCAAGGTATCTTGTAACTCGTATTCTGGTCCCGAGATACAGGGATAAGAGTGTATTCACCTAGCGAGCTATTCACATTCACATACCACTAAGTATATTATTTAGAATTCTCAGCATTCCTCGTGACATTATCATAAGAAATGAAAATTAGGTTTTTTAACTTATGTTACTGTGGATTGTAGACCGTTTTATTGTTATGAAAGTAATAATATTTGCATGTCGATATTTCAATCCAGGTGTATAGATTGTATTCACGGTGAACTTGCTGGGGGGTGAAAAATCTGTTGACAGTTTGACAGATGACGTGACGTTTGATACTGATAATTGCCTATCTACGTAATTTCTAGTTAAGTCATGGTAAGTGGTCTAAGCCCATCCTGCGCAGTCACCAGGGGACACAGATGCGCTATTGGGCCAAGACGGAAGCAGTAAATTATCTAGTTCCTTACCTGTTTTTCCATAGCAGCAACAGAAACGACTTATTATAGTTTGACATTAAGACGATCCAAATGAAAACTATCACCACCCAGTAAAGTAAAAATTAATTTCAAATACGGGCATAATGTACAAAAGTTACCAAATATATTTTCTCACCTCCACCGTTTTTCTACAATTAATTAAGAACCAAACCTGAACGACGTCATTAAGGATTCTGACGAAACTCTAAACAAGCGTTATGTAATCCAAACCATTGTCTCATTAGACACTAAGGCCATGCTGGCGGTGTAATGAGGCGGGTACACATTACTGCTGGCACAAAGGCATCGCCGCGGGCTTTAGCACGTATAGTCTGTCGTTAGTACGTTTTAATTATTAAAGGGGAAGTTTCAAAGGACCGAGGATAAGATGTTTTCACCTGGGAGTGAGTCAGGTGAAGTAAGAAATATGTTTATATATTTTTAACACAAAAAAATTGTAACAGAAACGCTAATGGCTAATGGCTAATGGCTAATTGATAACGATAATGAACAATAAAGCAAGTTAAGTAAGAAAAGATTTAGAATCATACCTAATGATGAGTGACCTTTGATGACAGTAACCCTTGGCGCTTTGAAACTTGTGCTTCAAATAGTTCGTGTAGATCAGTCACAGCAATGCCAATAGATCACAATTGTTAATTTAGATAGAAGTAAAAGTTTTATAGAAGGCCTCCAAATTACCTAAGATACTTTAATAGCTCCGGTTATTAACCTTAATATTAATGTCATTGTTCGATCTATCGTCTCAACTATATTTTATTTGTCGGGTGTCTATGCTAGGATCTCGGATCATGTTACGTTCAGTGAAATTCATGGAAGTAAATGGAATTAACACATTCATGTTTTTACCAATCTCTTCTTAAATATCCGACGGTTGACTTCAAAAAGAAATAATTCGTAAAACTCGGCGAGATCACAAAAAAAAACACATCAAGCATTGTGTAAACAGATGTGTAAATCCAAGATAAAATATCCTTACATAAAGTAGGTGCGAGGGACGAAGCCTCGAGGGTTGAAGGGGAACGTACTAAAAGTAGGGGTAGTGATTCATCAATTGTGCAAAGTGCCACTTCATATCCAGTCCACTGTCGCATTCGCTTTGCCGCCTTCAAATGAACGTTGATTGGATGATCCGCCATTTTTTTTTTCTATTTTTCCAAATGGCGACACAGATTAAGAGCTAATATTTGAGAAGTGATATCAAGGGGGGTTGTTTGGAATGATTTCAATAGGCCATAATTTGAACGTTTTAAATGGTATGCCTATTTGAAAAGAATTGTTTGCTGCGCTAAATAGATTAGAATTATTCATGTTGCTGTAGAAATTATGCGGAATTCCCTTTATAAATTTCATTATTTTCCCTTTATATATTGCACGACGTAATATGTGATCGCAATTTATTACTCGATGACCCAGTTGGTAGTGACCCGGCCTGCCGAGCGAGGGGGTCCTGGGTTCGATTCCCGGCTGGGGCAGACATTTACGTGACAGATAAATTTTTGTTCTCGAATCATGGGTGTCTGTGATGACATATTTGTGTATGTCCATGCCACCCGCAACACAGGGAATACTAGTGCGGGGGTGTGAGTGTGTAAACGTTTATTTATTCATTATTATCACAATGGTTTATTATTGCTACGAAGGATTTTTGTGTATCGCAAAGTCGGTTCGGTGCCTCTGCCGGTAACATACTATAACTGCAATGTGATGAGACTGAGTTTTGTGTAATTTTTAGAAGCAAACATATATCAGTAATTGTATCTACTATAATAACATTTTTTTTATAATAATATTGTATTCATATAGTATAAACAATATGACGTGCATAATTTTATTGCGAAAATAAAATAGTAACAGCAATACCAAAGCCAACCCGCATTTAGCCAGTGTGGAGAACTTTGCCTTAACGCCCAGCAGCGGGACAATTATGGGTTGTACTGATGTAATAATTTTTAATTTGAATTAAATATCGTTCAGCACCTTAATAAGTCTTAAATCCAGCAGCAAATACGGTCGTGGGTTAAGGCAGATTAATTTACAGATTACAGACTACGTGGCTTATGATTATTTTTATCACAATGTATAACTCACGTGCTCAGATTTCGTCTAATTATATAAAAGGGGTAACGCAGTAGCGCTGGCTGGACGCAGATCGGTATTTACACATCTTTAAAAATATTATTTAAACAAGGATGTAGATTTCCTTACAATGATTTCCTTAACTTAAGTATTAATTAATTTCAAATACACACTCCTTTCATAGCTCGTGTTTATGCTGGATACAAATTTGAATCCAACGAACGAGAAGGGACTCGTTTTATAGTTTAAAACTTTCTTAATAAATGAAACATAGTTTAACAATAATAAAAAAATATAAGTTAATTATGAACCAAAATTAACTTCTCCGTTTATAAGAACAAGGCTTATAAAAATCTTCTTTTACATAACACACTTTAATATCAAAATGATTTGAGCGAAGTATGCTCGAAAATGCTACTTTTTGGCAAAGCAAATAAAGTTAGTTGGATAATTTGACGCAGTGCGCCCCCAGGGAATCGAGCTTGTATGTAGGGGTAGGTAGGTAGGTATTCGCTCGATGCAGCGAAAAGGAATTAGAATAATAAGATTTTTTATCCGACTGCATTTGAAATATTGATGAGCTTAAGTGCAAGTTTATTCGATTAGGAAAGTTTTTACTTGCGTACAAAAATGTATTTTATTTTTAGAAACGTAAAGTACAGATTGAGAGTCTTTAGCCATATTTGTGTAAAAGCGAACATCTACTACTGGCAGTACCTCCTGCTTAACAATGCATGAGGCTATGGCAAACTTTCATCATGTTCGAACCTGATGAAATTAGAAATTAAATCCAAAAAATTAATCGGAAGATACGGGTGTACCATCATGATTAATTTCGATAAGGGTTAGGGCTCTTTATCTTGTTACCACCCTCATAGAATAAACCCTAAAAGTTTGCAGTATCAGAGAGGTAGAAAGCTGGTATCGCTGGTAGCGCGTCGGCAACGATTTTGATGGTTCTTTTCGATGCCTGAAACTCGTTGACAAACGAAGATACTCGAAAACCATTAATCAGTTGTAGTGAAGTTTAATACTCAATCAATGTAATTATCTATTATAGAATGTTATATTTTGTATCATAGAATTAATTTATTTTCAATTGCTGTGTCTGTTGTTCCAGGACTAGACGCAGAGTTGTATTATGTTAGAGATGGCGTGGTGAATACCTACGCCACGAGTTTCATAGTGCCAGTTCCAGCACACATCGCCGACCTGGAGTTCATGTGGCAGGCGCTTGCACGTAAACCGGTATGGAAATAATATTTTAAACACTCTCTACTTAGTATTATACTTAAAACTAGAAAGCCGGTACAAAATTTTCATAGACCTTGGTTGTAACCAAAAAGCTAATTATCAGTTTTCGTAATGCTTGTATCAAAATCATCTTTCATGTGTTATTTTACTTCCTTGGACCTTGATTTTCCATAATAGTTGAAACACATACATTTCTAAGCAAAACGCTTAATACAAGTTTTCATTGTGGTTGTTTCAAAAAACAACCAACTCAATCACAGGTTTTTAACTCAATCACAGGTGGATTTTTTATATAAGTTAATGCTTGACGACAGTCCCACCTGATGGTAAATGATGATGAAATCTAAGATGTCAAACAAATTAACTTATGAAAGAATTATTCACTTTCATTCTGAAGACACCCACATCATAAATAAACCGGCCTCCTATAGATATATAATCAGTCAAAACATGTCTCTACATATATCTATAAAGATGTTGTACGCAACTGTACGCATTAATAACGGAATAGCAATATATAGCATTATTTGTAGAAACACGATGTTTGTCAATTTGGCAACTTAACAAATTGCCAAATTGTAAAGGACTGCAAAGTGTTCGCATTCCGATACATAATATTTTGATAATCGATGAATCATTCGATAAATAATCCTTAGTACATAGTTATGGCTGCAATTTCGTTATTAGAGGTATAAACGTGTCCTATACTGCGACTGGTGTTAGAAACCAAGTTGAAACTATTATGTCTAATGTCACTATTTCCAAAAACATGAACTGTAATAGCTTGTGTAAGCAGATGTCAAATTCACCGCAACACATATTTCTGACGAAATTTACAGTAGTATTCGCTGTCACGAAATGCTTTACATCGTAACGTTGTATTCCAATTAATACGGCTCTGTTCACTATTTATTATAGATCTAGGAAGTTGTATCTGGCGTTGTATCAGCAAAGCTTTGCAGTGCACCACTTTTAACTGCAATGAATGAGCTTTTGAACCCATTAGCAATATACAGAAAGGGATCTATTCTTCTACTTGAGCGGGTCTAAATGTTGCTCTACTAGGCATTTTCAGTACGGTTTGTGATAAAATTATAGTCGGATTAAAGTCTCGGATGTGCTTATGCCGTTTTAAAGTCTTCGATATAAATTAAGTTAGCTGTCTAAAACCTGAGGACCAAGGTCTTGACTTGCTATATGTGGAAGTGTTTAAAGAACTTTCCCACTATCGTTTACACATTCAAATAGCGATCACGTTGGCAGTTGCTCAATCCAGTCGAACAACTATAAACGACAGAAACTGTCGAGCTATGATCGCTTTTAATTATATTATTATGTGATATAATTGCAAATCATATCGATTTTCATAATATTTCATGTGGGTAATTAAGTTAACTTAGTGTTAGAGTTTAGTAAGGTTGTGTGAGTATTATAATTTCAATATTAAACAACACGGAATGTTCACGACGTAAGGATGAATACCTGTCGTACCTCGGGTTGTATGTTGGGGATGTAACAATAATCTATATAACTAAAGATACTTCTCCATATTTACAACAATTTTATATCTATATTTATCACTAAAAAGATGTGCACATATGGTTTTTGTCGCCATGATAATGTGCCAACAGTAAAATGAACTGAGAGTCGCCTTGACAGAAGTAAAAGCTGTCTTTGTTTATGCTACGTTAGATAGGTCACAATAATTGATAATAATTAAGATTTTGTACATCTATTTTTAAATCGAACTATGTGTATTTTTCTCTTTATATTGTTGGCGATAGTATATTGACGTAATCAATTTGAATAATATTGAATAACATTTTTCCTACCTTCCAGGATGTGAGATATTAATTGTCGCAAATTGTTCTCGCTTTCCAATTTAGCGTCAAAGCGATTTAATTTCAGAAACAAAAGGCCAGATTAAATCGTCGTTTTTCGACACAATTCTAAAGAAGCTTTATGTGAATCTTGATGAATGCTTCCTTTGATGTTCAGGGTAATGCACTGTTGAATTAATTACAACGCTATTGGCAAACAATTCATTAAATTTAATTATTAATGATTTTCTTAAAAATCTCTTAGCTGCTAGATCGTAAGTATATTTAATTATATTAATTGTAACAGTAAGTAATTCATAGAATTAAGGAGAATTGCGCCCGGTCAGTAGTGGCATGGGATATCCGGCTACAAAATAAATTCCATGCATGTTAACTGATTGTAAATTAATACTTACTATACTTTACAAGATACTTCAAATTAATTTTACATAGTTGCCATTGTCAGGTATAATATCACTGCTCAAACCCTATCGGTAGCATTTTGGTGATACGCCCTACATTTCACAGACGCCCTTAACCCTTTACCAATCGATCAACACTGATGCGGTTTTGATAGTGCCATGCTTTGTACGCTACTGAATTCTTTAATTGTGGAGGATCGGAGTGACTACTGATGTCAGTGTTGAAACCATAGTCAGTTGTAACTCCATAATTTAAATAAGTTTCTTCTTGTCATTTTTATAATTTTCCTAATGTCCTTATAAAATAAAAGTACGAACAGATCGGCACTGCACAAAATATGTGTTTAATAATATTTTTCTGTATTTTTCCTTAGCTCTATTGATCTTATACATTATTATTCATACGGAGCGAGCCTAATACCTTGTTTGTTATTTTGCGGGTTTCGTTTTCGTGATGAGCGTGAATATGAAACTCATGGCGCCGTTCAGACGCAATAATATCTAGTAACGGAAGATTAAGTTTGGCCGGCATTCAATATTCATAATTAAGTTTTCTAGGAGCATTCATTTTTTATTCCAACAAACAAGCAGGTATGCTTTAATCAAAGTATCGCCGAGTACAGTGAATCTGCTCATTGACCAGCAAATCAGATTCAAATAAATTAAATACTTTTCAAACGATTCAGTTGTGTTGGTTTAAGATTTTTGATATTTAATTGGCTTTTGTCAATTGTAAATATTGAACAAGGTTTGGCCATATCACACGCTGTCTGAGTTTAATTGAGTTTGTTAAGGAACGTTGTTTGAATGCATGCTATTTCAAAATACACCGCATGTGAAAGGGATAAATAGAAAAATGTTGTCATGTTAATGTTAAACATAGTTTTTAAACGTAACAATATTATACTGTTACGCTTGTGATTTCAAAACAACTTTTTTATTTTTCATTCGTCCAAACTTACACTAGCACCAATCAAATTGATATGAATCATAGTTTTGTATGGAACATGTAAAAAAAAGTTCTACTTTTGTTTTAAAAATTCATTCACTAGGGTTACCTCAGTACATTAAGATCATTAAAATGCTGGTATTCTTTGAAATAAGAAGCTCGATGGACCTATTAGAGACATTGTTAACGACAAATATTTTTTTTGTAATCGGTACAATCAGACACCAAATCGTCTATCAATGCAGACGATCCAGCTAGAACGGCAGGTGGAACACAGTTTAGGCCTCCTCATATGAATCAATAGAATTAAACGGCCTTTTACTACTTTAAAATGAAAGTATCATAAGTTATGTTAGGTATTTTGAGGTGTCCAAGGAACTTACATATAGTTTTTTTTTTATTTGTATGGCATGATTTCGTAAGATCTCAACCATAATTATGCAACATTTTTAGTTTTAACTAGCGTTATAACAGTTCGCATTCCCTAGCAAAGCTGTGAATGCTTGAATAATGAATAAGAGATGATCAAACTTAATCTCCTACTATCTAGGGCGCTTCATCGCTGATTAATGCACATGAACGACGTCATTCGGCCGTAATGAAGGTCAGTTCTGTTGTAATCTAACCTTGTTTGATATTCCGGTCAGTTGCCGTACGTGATGGGTATAGACTACGAGAGCCGGGGCGCCATGCTGCCGCCGCAAGTCAACATATCCGAGCGGGGTTTCGTGCCAACCACGCTGCAGACCTTTAGGTGAGACTTTCTTGTGTTAGCGTAAACTTAATGATGGATTTTTTTATATTTAATAGCAAACGAGCAGACGGGCTGCTTGATGGTATACAATGCATTTATGGATACTACTTGCATTGGTCGATACTTTATCAGCAAAGAAGAAAGCGCTGAATGCGCTTGTTGCATCTCCAATCGAGTTAGGTTAACACGTTTTTTGCTTGATGTTTAAAAGAGCTGTTAGTTAGTCAGGTTTGTCACGAATCTTACCATCGAGTACTAGCAGCGTAAAACTGGATAGAACTGTATTAAGAGACGTCAAATAAAAAGGACCTGGCGTTATTGATTCATTGTGCGTTATTTAGCAAGAGTACCACGGATAGTGTATGCTTGGATTGAAGGATAACTTCTGGCATCTGGCAAGATACCACCATCCTGATGGCATCGACTCTGTAATGATTACCAGTTAATAACTGTATTTTCCGGTTCGTTCTTGGCCACTAATTTCGACTCGATTAACAACAAAAATCATTGAATTTTCATTTTGAAATGACCTCGTAGTCTATGAAATAAGTGAGAATTATAAAAGTCAGAAATAATTTTATAAAAACCTATCAAAGACACATTGAGAAATTCAGATCTAATAAAAACTTCATATGTGATTTCCGACTCAATAACGCGCGAGTGCAATTGAGTTATTACTTCAATTTTTAAATATTATTCTTTAGAGAAAATTAAATAAAAGTTCTATTTTACGCTTGCTACGTTACTATATCATATTATTTGAAAATGGTTTAATTCAAATAATAACAAATCTATAGTTTTTTACGACATCCCTATGAAAAGAAAGTCTGGACTAACTTTGATCAGTATTATTAGACAGTAATGGGAGGTCTTAATTAAATCGTCCCTTTTAAAATCTGTCTTTAACGATTGCGATCTACGATTTTCCAACCAAGATCTTGATCTTGAAGATATCTTGTGATATTGCTTCTTACGATCAACATCGATTGACATTACATACACATTTTTTTACATTTTTTTATAACTTACATGACTTTTGTATTTTCAAGTCTTGTTATGAACAAGATTCCATCGAATATTAAATATTGTGAACACGCGTCACATATACAGGTATAGTGATGAGTGAGTTTAAAATCATACTGAATCTAATAAACAAAAATGTTTTTATTCTGTAAAGGGTTCGCCTGCCTTGTACCGGGGCAAGAAGCGCTGAGATCCTGGTAACGATGCAACTGAATATCTCCGCCCCGGATCGTGCTCACAAGGACGTGCGCTTGCTGTTCAAACGAAACAAAATATGTTTGAAAGGTTTAGTATTATGTTTATATATGTATGTTATTTACTACGAAGATTTGTTAGAAAAAACTGAATGTACACGAAGATTTTTTTTTTGTATTAGTGACATAGATGGCTGTTTATTTCCAGATTCTTGATCTGGGTATGTTGCTGGATTATTATTGAGCACTATATCCAGATCAGTCCATGTTAGAGAAGCTTCTAAAGATAAAGTATTATTTCTGAAATGTGAGCTTCATTGCGCCTTACTTATAAATTTAATTAACAATGAATGATGGTCAAACCCGTTATTACTTAGTTATTGCCTTAATCTATACCAATATAAAGAGATTGCGATTTTTGTCACTTTGGGTATATGCGGAATGTAATCTACGGAACCACGGCACCGTTTCAAAATTTCTTGCAACTTTTGAAAGGTACATATATGTATTCCAAATGGTATATATTATAAAATAAATTCTTCATCTCTCTGTCTGAATGTAATAATCTCAAAAACTACGGCACGAGTTTTCATATGGTTTTTATCAATAAATAGATACACTCACGATAAGTTTTTTAGGCATATGACATTAGGAACGCCAGTGAAACTGAAACTGAGGGTACGATTACTATTTGTGAAAGCGACAGTCAAGTTTCCCGAAACGAAGGTTAGGTTAGTAGTGTACTGTACTAGTGTATTGTTCGTCTACGCGATTTTATGAATTAGATTATATTTGGATGTCTCCCATACACATATTTTGTAACCGCATTTAGCAATTAGTGACTAATTTGACCTAAGCGTATATATTTTATAGGCTTTCGTAAGGGCCACAGTAAAATATGGTCATATTTACAATTTTTATTATGATAGCGTACCATCATGGTGATCTAGCTTTTTTAACGGGAGACTGCGAAGTTCTTCGACTCGGATTTGGATAGTATGTTGAATTCTCACCTTATTATTTTCCACTCTAAATTTAGAGCCATATCTCTACGAAAATCCATTTTTCCGTGTGGGCTAAGTGCAAATTCCCAAATTGTTCGTGCCCTCGCAGTAAAAAAAAAATATCAACTTTCAAAAGTCAACCGTGGACGGTCAACGGCATACTTATGTATATGTTAAGATCGCCCAAATCCTATTTGCCCAAAGGCGGCTCTGCTCCTGAGATAACATAAATTGATTTGTAATTAACCAAGACCATGAATAACTAAACAAAAACACTGATAACAATCATGACAGAAATCAATCTTTAAACAATAAAAAACGTTGAACATTAAAATGAAATTTCCGTGTGCCAAAATGATAACCCGCAGAACATCCGCCATTACCCACACGTAACGCATGCCTTTACATAAATCATGGCGCGGCCTATTTTTAATCAATTATATACCTCATACTGTGTTGGGAGGTTTGTGGCCTACATCCGGGCAACTACTTCAAGGAAAGATTCAGTAGTACTTGATGCAACTTATCTAATGAATTCAATGCTATTATTTAGTCCGGTAGACAGTGTTCCGTTGTTTTGTTGTTGAAGTGATTTCGAGCCGTCGCCTAAGCATCAATCTTCAAAGAAATAGCAAAATATGCCGTCTGGTCGATTTGTCAACGTCCAATGAATCTGGCGAAGCTGAAATATGGAATTTGTTAGAATTTTGCCTTAGAAAGTTTTGTCATTCTTTAAAGTCTACTACGCAGAAAGTTTAGCGAAAAAACCATTTTTTATGTATAAGACTGCTAAAATTTATTTTATTGTGAAAATAAATAATTCAGTTTTAAATGATAAAAACGAAGTATGAATCATTAGGTCTACCAAATGTACAGAGAGTAGGCAAAATCCTGCAATTCAATAATGAAACATTAACAATGCCACAATCCACAGATTATTTCGGTGTCACCATCGGTTCTCACAGGTAAACTGGGTATGTTTGTTTATGTTGTTACAAAATAAGAAGACAGTTCACAGACGTACAAGCAGCTAGTCTCGTTTATTTTGCCTATTTTCATAGTCTTATGTCTTATAGCATCCTAATTTGGGGATCCTAATGTATTATTAGCATTTGAGCAAGCTCTATAGCTACCAATATCTGGCTTAAACTTGGTGAAAGAGTCAGTGAGTGACCCAGGCATCGGATGTTCTTAAGTTGTCTAAAAGCCTTTGACACGGCTTATATCATATAACTTTCCTCTAGCGTTCACACTGGGATCGATAGAATAACGTGTCTTCTGAACTTCAAGAAATTTTTAATAATTTTTTGCGAACACAAATTAACGATCGCGTTTCCAGAAGATCACTTACGACCGACACAAACCTTTATTTATTTATTTATTCTTCATTGTACACCTTAAAACTAAGTTACAATGGGCGGACTTAATGCCTGATGGCATTCTCCACCAGTCAACCCTTGGCGAAGGTTAAAAGTTGCGGTAGGTGATAAATAAAAAAGAGTAATTCTATATTTCTAGATATGAACGATTTACTGACCAGGCTGATCGACTGTACCATTTCCTATCTGTATATAAATAAAAAAACTAAAAAAAAACCTTATAAAACTGCTTCATTTTATTTCAATAACAAACTAGTACCAAAAAGAATGATACGTATTCAAATGTCCCGGATACTTTATTGCAAATATTTGCCAACTTCGAAAATGGTGAAACTTGCTCCGTCTCCCTATCGACAAATCACTTTATAACAGCCAATAGCTACACTGGCATCATATAAAGCAATATAAATTCGGAGTTCCCGCACTTACTCACGAGCCATAATAATAACAATAAATTTACAAGCAGTGAGGGCTTCTCTATCGCTTATTCAGAATAGCTTACGATGTACCAAATGTGTCATATTGAACGACATTATCTGATAACGTTCTATTTGGTTTTTGAATTTGTAGATATGTTGAACGACTCTGACAACAAAGGTGATTTGTGCGAAAGTTATTAAGGTCACGAGGTAACTGTATATTATAGTTATGCTCTCTATTTATGGAATGGAAAAGAAATTACCAAACGCTTTATTATGTTATAAATAACTTAATTGGTCTCGTCTGCTAGATTGTTGATTGTTCCTATAAAAACCGACTAAAATATTCGGAGCTTTTAAAATACGATATGTTTATATGCTCTTGGTATGTGTTGAAAAATAATGTGGCGAGCATATGATTCAATGTATTGACGAATCTGGTCTTGGGATCGAGAGATGACTTTGCAGGATATGACCCGACATATGCGTTTATTTAGATAACCGACTCGTTTGTCAATCATTCACATGGACAAATACGAATGGTTAACAAAAATTTAAGGCGTTCATATACCGATATATATTGTGTCGATTGTAAGACATCAACCGAGCTAAGTAATTGTGGCCACGGTTGCTAGGTGGTTGGACCCCAAGTGGCACAGTTTTTGAGTGCCACCGTGCTTAGGATGGTTCCTCAATTGCAAGGAGAACCTGTTGCCTTGCAGTGGGACTCTAATGAGTAGAAGCTAATTGTTAAAACGTTACATTAAAATAAACTGAAAAATTGTGACATGATGACATTTTCAACAACACAAAAATAATGTCAGCTGCAATACATTGTCATGATATTAGCGAACTGAGTGGATAGTATGTGAATTTGTGTACAGTATCTTAATTAAAATCGCCAGACAGCGCCAACGAGTGGAACAGAGCCTCGAGCGACAATTTGCAATCGGGGCAAACTTGTTATGAATTGTCGATTTAATTACTTATCTCTGAGATTTATCTGGATTGCGTAAAAATAGTAAAATAATATTAAACTAAATAATAAGTATCCAAAATACACATGACAACAGCAGCAGTGATAGATAGATAGATAGATTTTTTATTTATTTTATTTATATTTTGACCTTATTTTTATTAATGTATAATATTATATCACATTGGAATTTCTTAGTCATTTCTTGTCGAGTAAGGAAACAAGGATATTGATGTCGGCACCTAAAATTCCGGTCCACTGATTTAACAATTGACCGTCTGTAAGGTTTCGACATTCGGTATGTGTGATGAGGACTCTAGAAAGGAATTTTCATTGCTGCAATCGTACAAGGGTATTCAGTGAACCGAGTTATATAATTGTATCGTTACTGCAAATCGACTCTTGTAAAGCAGTTGTTAGAAAGAGTACATAGCTGTTGGTATTCTGAACCCATCGCAACTTATTCGAAAATAATTGAAGGTATTTAAAAATGGAAAAGAATTTTCACTTGCTTTGCTGAAGGAAGATATTGTGAAACAACCAGCATACCCAAAAGTAGTTTGTACTGTTGTCAAACATTAGTGAAGTGCGACTCAAATTTGGTCACTGTGGTCTATGGCCGTTATGGGCACTCATTCTAAGATTAAAGCTTCACTAAGAAATACGGGTTGTGACACAAATCATAATAAACATAATATCGACGACCTCATAGCCCAGTTGGTAGTGACCCTGCTTGCCGAGCGTGGGGTCCTGGGTTCGATTCCTGGCCGGGGCAAACATTTATTTTATGACAGATAAATGTTTGTTCTCGGGTCATGGGTGTGTGTAATGTCCATGCCACCCGCAACACAGGGTATCGTAGTACGGGGGTGTGAGTGTGCAAACGTTTATTTATTTATTGTCTTCTTTTTTGTTCTCTTTCTTAACTTTGATTATAACGAGAGTAACTGTTGATAAATTCAGCCAATAAACATTAAGGTGCCGACGTCTGGCGCTCACCGGCTCGAAAGAAATGCTTCTGATTCAGCTGAACGGATACTAGGAACTTTATTCACTCCACAAATCACTCCCCCGCATTCTTTATTAGCATGTAGACGATTTTGTAGACGCAACAGGATATTTTGCGAGGGACGAGACGTATTATGAGGGGCTACAGCACCGCCATCCCCTTTTTAATGTGTTTACAAGGAAGTATCGATTGTTCTATTGTGCTTTTATTTGACTTGGAAATTTCACATCCCTCCTTCAGCGTGAAGTTTATTGTGCGTCTTATCAAATTTTTATTTGAAATGGGACTTCATAATTCCATGCAGACTGTGAATATGCCTTTTATGAGATATTTTCATTTGATTTCGATGGTAGAAAATGAATGTTTTCATTCGAATAATCGATTCTTTATGGAACTTCATAATAAAAAGAAAGTGTATTATTTATTGACATAAAAGTGGAATAAACTTTCAACTTATATTACTTATATGATGTATTATGATACATCATCTAAGTAATACCATATATGATAATGATTATACTATGAAACATAATAATATATCATAATTATAATGAACGCTGAATATGACTCGGTTGCGTTGCGTGTCGTCATGGCCACACTCTCCAATCACCGTCCACTGAGACGCCGAATATTTAGAAGTATTAGATTGACTGTATATAGTTAAAATTCTTATATAACCACAGGTATTATAGCACAAAGTTTCGAACGCATGAACAATTCGAATTTGAATTCCGAGTAAAATTCATTTGGAAACGTCATACTGCATTTGATATTCGTTTTAATACGCGTTTAACTTCATAAACAGAAATTAGGAAACTGTTTCAGCCGGAGAATTTCTATAGGGAGTACCTACCGTTTAATTCTGTTCATAACTGTGTATAAAGTTACTCGTTTATCACAAAGCGTAGTAGAATTTTATACACGCGTTTATTCAAAGGCTCATAAACGATGGAGGCAGTCGGTTCTTTTTTCTTTGCATGTGATTTGTTTTGCGAATATTATGCGTGTCTTTACCATACAAACTGTTGTATTGAAAACAGATACCAGTTACACGCAATCAGGATGATGTATTTTGAAGTATTTAAGCATCTAGTAACTTTCACAACATAGTGGTCTAAAAGTGTAATATTGTAAATTGTTAATATCCTTAATGAAAGAAATAATACCAATTTCTAGTACTATACCAGTATATTTATATTTCGAGAAGTAATATTGAAGAATTTCCAGGCCGTTATGTCTGCAGTAGCATCAAAAAATTTCTAATATGAAATTAAAACTAATATGAATATATAGCAGTATAGCAAAAGAAAGCTAGTAACGAATTATGTGTAGATGTGGGAGAGTGTTTAATTCTGTGTGACCCACCTGATGGAAAGTGATCGTTTTTGGACGTCAATACACCGAAGTAGACAATTAAATAGTTGATCTTTAACGTTGTATAATAATGTAATTTTTAAAATAAAAAAGGACTTCGTAAAAATATGGCACTCAGATCATCCCATACACTGAGTGATTCTGTAGACTGTAGATTGTTTCTACATTCATTAGCATTCATATCGATTTGTATGTTTTATATTAATTTTATGAAAGCAATTTATTTCATTGCATACGATATAGTTTAAAATTTGGATTGGAAATGATACAAACATTCGTAGGTAATTTCATCACGAAATTAAGCAAATATCTGTATGTACTTATTTCCGTGTTAATGGAATGCACTTTGCACGAATATATTTAAAGTTTATAAGTAAAATAATTCATATTGGAGTTCTTAAAATTTTAACGCTATATATATAATCCTTCCAATCAATTTTATTTGTAACTATTAATTTTATTTTTTATAGTGCTTGATTGCAATTTCAATTGATTTTACGTGGAGATTTAATTAGGCATAAAATTTAATAATACCCGATTTACTTTTTCATCTGAGATTTGAAAATTGGTACCAAATGAACAAATCTAAATGAGAAAAACTTACATCTGTACTCGAATTCGCAGCAATGGAGTATATAAAAATAAACAATCTAAAAATTGACATTTACACAGACATAAAAATCATTATTCTAATTTGTATTATTGTTATTATAATACGTGAAATAATTGTGAAATAAGAAATAGGCACGAATTGGTTACGGGTTTATATCGCTTTTAAAAGATTCAGCTTTCTTTTATTTAGTTGTTAAGGCTTGCAATTCGGTTGAACATTAAACTTTCAAAGTTGATATTATGTGAGTATTGGAACATTTAAGTGACGCGTTAAGGCACTGCTTATAGGTAAAGTATATTTATGTATAGACAAATATATAAATGACAAGGATGCATGAAAATAACAGTGCGCGCAGCTTAAAGTTTACTTTGTAATTGCTATATGTTGTTATAAAAGATATGCTGAAGAGGTTTATTGCCGTTTCTTCTCCGAAGTGTTAAAGCACGTTTTCGAAACGGTAGTAGAAGCTAAAACATGACGCGCATCAGTTTATTTACAAAATACCCAAATGTTTAAATGATTTTCAATTTGATTTTGAAGTAAATATAATTTTTTATGCATAACGGTTTTGAAAAACTAAATATACATTCAGAAATCGAATCAAAAACACCGTTCGTGCTTCATTTTAAATCACAATATATCAAGAAAGAAAAAAAAACAGACTTAAATTTGAAAAAATCTGTATTTGTTGGTTTCATCTCTTGTTTATCCGCCCGTAGGGGTGATATTTTTTCTTCTAATTTCAGTGGGAAGAAACGGGAAATATACCCTCTGAAATAAAAAAAAGGAATTTTCCAAATCGTTTAATAAATGATGGAAATCTGAGGTAACAAACTTCAAAAAATAATACAAACGAATTGAGAACGTCCACCTTCTTTGCATTTTTTTTAATGTCTGTTATAAAATAATTTATTTTAGTGTATGTAAGAAAAATCATTGATTAACATCCAACACCTTTGACGGAACTTTAGTTTATGTTACACTTAACAACAAAAACTACGTTATCCATCAGACACATATAAAATTCCATAAGCTCATGTCTGGCCTGAACGCACCCGTGCAATTTTACAGAAATCTTTTCAAATTGTTTTCTAACGGCGTAACAGTCGTAGGAGCAAACAATTATCGCTCAAACCGATCTATTAGCTCATCGTTCCGAATCGTTTTGCATTCACTGCGAAGAAAACGATTCGTTAGGTTTTCCGCCTGAAAACTCCCTCCAGGTAACAAGAGGGTGGTTTATATAAACGCTGAATTTAAAGTACTGTATGTAAGGATACTGTATTCTAACGGATCTAGTATTCTTATATTTAAATTCACCCAGAAATGTTCTGGTGTAATTGATTGAATGTCTTTTCCAGTATCGGATTCAAGTAATTAATATATATATCAAACTATATATTGACATCAAACTAACCTCTCCTGCTCCTGGTGCACCCCGCTGAATAACGAATGAGACTAAAGCGAATGCTTCCTCTTGTTGGATGCCCCTATTTTTTTTTGTTTTCGAGGGAGACACTTTCAAAAAGTACTCGATGTCGGGGGAGCGATTCTGATTGCGATCGTATGCTGGGCGACATTGAGTTTTCACGCATGGCGCCGGTAGGCGGACAACTTGTCTTACCAGACCGGCGCACCGTAGAGCGCAATCGAGCGTAATACACCCGCTTAGAAGCGGCGGACCTCTTCCCTTGCTCCCCTGAAATTTTGGCAACAGTCTTTGCGTAGCACCCGCTACCTTATGAATCCGGGGGATGAGACGGTTAATGTGCTCGTTGAAGCTCCAGCGGCTATCCAGCGTTAGGCCGAGATACTTCATGTACCTGCCTATTTGAATGACCGTTTCGCGGGGCGCACTGAAGTTTGAGCTGGCTCGACTAACCGCCTAAATCACCTCGGTCTTGTGGGACGCTACCTGGAGGCCCATACTGTGGGTTTTCGATATGACGCATGCCACGTCGAGCTCTGCTAGCCGTACCGTCCTGCTGAAAGACACACTTTGGGCGAGAACGAGAGTGTCATCGGCATAGCAGACGATAATTACGACGTGTGGGAACACCGTCCTCAGCACCGTGTCATATGCGATGTTCCACAATAGTGATTCCAGAATCGAACCTTGCGGTACCCCGCGCATAATGCTCCTCCCGTCGCAGAGCCCGTAGCGACCCCGGAAGTGGATGCTTCTGTCCGCCAAGTAGGCCTTAAGCAGATTTGTTGGATAACCATGGGTTCCGTACAACCCCCTTCCGGCAGTACTTATGTACATAGTGGTAGGGTGTTTTGACAACCTGGCCTACCGCCCTCCTTCTAAAATTGATAAAATCGCTTGGAGGAATTTACGGAAATTGACTACCTGATGTCTATAGGAAAGTTGTTCCTGAGTACTATAGATTTGACAGTGAAGGAATTACAGAAAAAAATAGTTCTATGCGGTGCAAGATAAATTTAAAATTTAGATTGGTCGATGAACGAAGTATATAAAAAATTAACCGACTACCTATTTACTTTTCAATACATGAAACGTGCTAAAAAGATACATATCGCACGGACAGACAGCGAAGGCTTACTAGAGTTTGTCTTGACGTAATTTTATAAATTGAGGATGACGTTATGATGATTTTAATGTAATTATACCACTTTAGCTGTTATTACATATTTTCCTCTCGTTTCATTCTTCTCTACTAAAAGTTTTTCTATTATCTGTAATCCATCTTTTAGTGGGCTTCATATAATATCATTACGGCGAGATTGAAAACGCTGAGGTACGTTGTTTGAAAGAGGAGATGGGGGTCTGATTAAATTCAAAATTGATAGGAGTTCCATTACGTGCTGTTAATATCTCTTCTTTGAAAATTTTTGCTGAAAAAAATATCATTCAGAAAAACTGTTTCGTAATAATTGAATCAGAAAGTTATTAAGATTCATATAATACCTATTATGAGGAATCGATAAGTTTACATACACGTTCACACGTACAAGCAAAGTCAATATTTAGAGACGTAAGATTGCAATAAATATAGAGAGTGATTTTAAGTTCCACAACAGGATGTAAAAGTCAAAAAATTATGGTCTTTATTAATTAGCATTTATTAATTCAGTTGTTGATTTTGATGCTGATTGATTTTTTGTCAATGATAATAGAATGTATGTATATGAAAATTATAGGTAAATTTAATGTGTATTTACTGTGCTTTAATGCCATCTGTTTTCGCAGTTTTAACAACAATATTATTCGCCAATGGAGGGTAGTATAAAAATATATTTCTAAAAACGGACGTCAATACGTTACCCTATATTGAATTTTTTACCGCCCTTCATTCATCGTGACAATCCCACCTCACCACCTTTTTTTTAAATTACCCCTTATTTCCTTCGCTTTATCGCCTACAGAAATTATATTTCTATTCGATCAAGGTTTTCCATAGACAGGTTCCATACAGGTTTTGATTCTCAGACTCAACATAAAATTCCTGAAATTAGTAGTCTCGTTACTTGAAGCCGCAGAACACTCTCAACCAGAATATTCCTACTCAAAAATAAAGAGAACATTTATTTCAACTCATGTGCAAGCACTGCTGTCTACAAATTGACCATCCAGTTTCTACTAATATTTGGTTATAAAAATTCTTATGACAGCAGTTTTAAATTTATATTTCGGCTGTTCTGTCATTTTCGATGGAATATTATTATAATTTTTTACACATCTACAATGAAACCAACAATTATGTGTCCTTATAAAGATTGGACCGATCTAAAATCTTGGTACAAAGGTTCGTTATTCCCAATTAATTCAAATTCAAAATCATTTAATCATATAGGTATTCAGTAAATACACTTATGAACGTCATTTTTTGCTTCTACCACCGTTTCGAAAAGGTGCTTTAACAATGAGGAAAAGAAACGGCGAAAGAAACTCCTCAGCACATCTTTTAAACAACATATGGTAATTACAAAAGTTTAAACCTGTGCGGAACTGGTTTCGACACTAATTTTGTCCAGGCATCCTTGTCATTCATGTACTCATCTATACTATAATATCCTTTGCCTATAAGTTGTGTTTTAATGCGACGCTTAAAAGTTCCAATGGGCATCTCGCGTAACGACTTAGGGATCTTATTGTAAAAACGAACTCCAAGCCCCATAAAGGAACGCTGAATCTTTTGAAGACGAAATGCAGATGTAACCAAATAATGCCTATTTCTTGTTTGATGATTGTGTGTATCACTTTTCTGCTTATACGTATTTAATTTTTAATAAATACTAAATTACTATATATACTGACTGGCTACGGTGAGTACACCTTTAATCTGTATATGTAATGTTATAAAAATCACTTTTCTTAACAAATCATCAAAGTTTTTAAAGCGTACATAAAAATATGATGCAAAGTATAAGGTGACATAACAGTTGACAAATTTATGAGTGTTTAAAAATCTCCATGCTAGTTTTAAACTGACGTAGGTGTTATTTGAAGTATATGATGCTGATATATCTCGTGATAACTAGAAGCCTTATATTTGTATACAGGTCTGTCAACAATAGCAACTCGCAACGAAACGGCAAGGTTGGCTGGCGACGCTACTGGTACCTCGGGGGGTGTGCTCGTCGCGGCCGGGGGCTGCGCAGCCGCAGCGTTAGCTCTCCTAGCTGGAGCTGCAGCGGCGGGGACTTTGTACAAGAGAGGGAGTAAGGCCAGGCACCATGATTCTATACAGTGAGTACATTAGTATTACATTTGTTATGTTCTGTACACATAATAATAAAGCCGAAAACTTAAAGGACTTGTCAAATTTGGTAACCTAATCGTGGGGAAATTACTGAATTAATTTTGTCAATCATCAAATGAATATATATTTTTTTTTACAATTTTAAAGTGCATTTTTAAAAGATATTTAATAAAATATTAACTGAAATATTTACCTGCCCTACCATCATCACTAAAACTAGAGAGTGAAAATAAAAATCAATAATGCCTACCGTCACAATATTCCTTTAAAATTGCCAAAAGTTTCATATTGCCAGAATCGAAATAAAAATTTAATCAGAACTCAAATATTTTCATCAAGCATTTGAACCGTTCACAGCGTTTATTTAAATGAAAACGAAATAATAATTTGTTGAGTGGGTAAGTTTGAGCAAACCTCGAATCTCGAGAGATTCGATACCAAATTATTAATATCGAGTCGAGGAAACTCCATGTAGTTTTCCCTTCATTTCGGATGCAGTAAGAGAATAATGTTGGGCATAGATTGATTTAGTCTTAGGAAAACATATTTTTTATTTTGGAAATATAAATAATAAATTACTTTTGACCTTTATGTAATGTATACGTATTATTTGAAATCAATGTCACAGGTCCTCCGATTTACTTAAACCTAGTTTTTAAAACCTTACACAAACTTTATTTCAAATAATTCCATATATTTGGACTTGTTTACATGTTTACATACTTCATGAAAAGATTCTCAAATTATTTTATTTATCCACAAAACTAAACCATAAAACCTTATCAGACTACAAACCTATGTCAATTCTTCCATTCCTTACTCGCGTCATTTCCAAATTATTTACTTTTTGTCCAAACACAACTATTTCAATTTTCATCATAACACGACTTTTCTCTTCTTACTGACTTCCTGAAAATCACCAATATTGTAATTTAAGCACCTGAAGCTTACCACACCAGGCTGTCACGTAGTAGATTGGTGGAGCTGTTTGGTGCTAAGCGTTCTTATGTCTCCCGAATGCTTCCGACATGACTTAACGATTATTTAATCGTAATAACCAGTTCCATTGGCTTAATGTGCCTTCCAAACCATCGAGGAGCTCATGAAATTTTGTCACCCCTATAATTTCCGACCGCGTCTCTCTACTCGATCGAAATCTTATAACAAACTCAAGCGAATTTTACTTTACATCAGAGGAAAACTTCAAAGTCAAATCTTTTAACGCCTTAGGTCAAACAATTTGATTTGGCTCACGATTGAAAAACCTCCCGCCTCCCTGACACGACCTTTCGGCCTTTCTTAATAACAAAGTGGAAAGCCGCTTTGTAAATTTTTCCACAATATGAAAAGAGGGCGTGAAAGATAATGCGATTCGTATTTTAAAACCCACTTTTTGCCAATTTATATACCATCAAGTTCGTTGGCCTCGCCGCTATTGTTTTTTTCCCAATAATAGACTTGTTTTGAAATATCGGGTTAAACCTCAACATGAATCCAAGTCACAGGAGTTCAGCTAGACCCTTAAGTTGGTCAGTTTAACCAATTCATAGAGTATTTATTTGTATAAACTTAGTCACCATGATCATCATATTCTCCATCAGTGTATGTCAATCCACTGCTGAATGTAGGTTTCTCCTAAGAAAATTAATATTTTATTGAAAACGTCGTCAACGTCGTCTAATTGTGTTTTATTATTTATTTATATTATTTTAATTTCATTATATTTAAAAAAAAGTAATATCAACATCCAAATATGCAATAACTCATATCTTCAACTAATAAAATACTTTTACATTCTTTTCTTTGAATTACAATTGTAACAACATCCCATCATACTCCATACACGCACCAAATTTGTCACGAAGCTAATGCTGTCGCAGTTTTCTAAAATAATTGCGTATATAAGGTCCAAATAAGAGCAATCATAGTGCGACACTCTTCAGGGATGCTGACCTACGGACCTACTGATGGGAAGTCTTCTTTAGCAATATGAAATACATGTAAGAGAAATCGCTGTCACTTATCACTCGTACTATCTCATATAGTCTACTAGAAGCGACCCTTGTCTCCGGTGTGCTTGATGGATGATATTGGAGGCTTTATCGATGGATAATAAATTACCCGTGACGTTTAATTGTGGGCCTTAGTGTTTTACACTGAAAACTGCCGCCCATGAGGTTTGTTTACGCTGCTGTAATTGTATGACCACTATTTCACGATTTTGATAAAACATGTTGGTATGATTTAATGATACATTGTATCATTAATGATAGTGCGCTTGAATTAACCAAAAAAACTAATTGGAAGATTCAGAACTATTGAAGAAACAAACAAAATATATTTTCTGGTTTACTGGTTTCAGGAAGTTACTACATTACATTACGAGTAATTAAATATAAATCTGATAATGGCAGTTAAGATAATCGCGTCGTGTAACATAAACGATAGCTACAATTAATGTGTTTACGTGATCGCTAGAGATGAAATTTTTTTGTCTTGTTTCAGAACGTACTCAGTCCAGAGTACTCCGGATTTAAAACTAATTGTTATCGTTGGGTGATGAAGTTTCATCGGATAGCTTTCGACGGCGCTGAAACTTTTGATAATTGAGCTTCCCAATAACATATACAAAGCCGTACTGCAGCGACGTGGTGAAGTCGACTGAAAGTTTCCGCAATTGTACCGCACAGTTCACTTTTAAATTAATTATCGCTCGCTTCGGTGAAGGATATTTAAGGAAACCTGCAGAGTTATTTCTAATGTTTTCAAAGATTTGTGAGGTTGCCAATCCGCACTTGGCCAGAGTAGCGGACTACGGTTTCGCCACTATTATTGTAATATGAGATGAGATGTGAAATGAAAATAAAAACAGTGGTCAACTATATAAAACACAACCATTTCTGAAATGAAAAGTCTAAAGTAATCTAGGATCTAGATTTGGTCCAACAATATAAGTTCAAAATATGAGAGAAGAAAACTCATCTACATGTAAATTTGTTCCGTTGTTTCAGCGCTATACGTATTCAGACAAATAGACGGACTACAATTCCAAAAAAGAATTGTTGAGGATTTTAATAATATTTGATGAAAATATTCGGTCTCGATACAGTTTATTTTTTTGTATAGATCACATGTCGTTGTTTTTAGCACATCGTATACAACGGCTGCGTACGGCAGCCACCAGAACGTTCTGCTGCGGCTGGACACTCTGGGCCGACCGCCGAGCTCCACGGGGTCGTACGCAACCATTGCCAGCTTACACAAGTTCCCGTTTGGTGAGTCATCCGAATAAATTTCAAGCTATTGAGAACTAAATTAACTTGTCAATGTTACAGTGGTATTATTAGTATAGATGAAATTTATCATTCCTAGTAAGTGCCTAGTAAGATCCCAGTGCGAGCTACAATCATAATAATCATACTAATCACAATCACAATCAGTATCGCAACCACAATCATAATTATTTATTATTATATCATACGTAACTTTAAATAATATGTTGAATTAAAAACTAGTAGTACAGCATGATACCCCGTAAAGGCGTTGCCACGTTTCCACAGGTACTAGGAGATCGCCGTCGCCGTACGCCACGACGCACATCGGAGAACACGTGTATGCCAAGCCCGAATCTCGAGTGTCCTACTACGCCGCATCCAACCTCACGCATGTGTCTCAGGTAATACATACTTAGCACTTTAATGGAATACGATATAATACAAATACAATACCATATCTTATAGTGCTAGTGTCGTGTAGTGCAATAAATGGCGAAGCCATGCAATGTAATACAAATACACTACTGTACAGCGAGGAACACAATTGAAACTTGTAATAATGTATATTACAATGTATATTACATATCTATATTACATTAACCAAAAGTGTACTACAGTAGAGTAGAAGAGGATAAAAAGAAAAAAGAGTATAGGTTAGATTTTGATCTTAATTTGGTGTTCTAAGTTTTGTAATCAAATTAATTCCCGTAAAACTAAACGCAATCCAGGTTTTATTCCTACCAAAAACTGTCATTACAGAAGGTTGTTTGGTGGTTAGTTTGTTAAGCGAAAACAGCTTCAAGTTTTATGTGTGAAGATGTTGAAGCCATTATTGTCTGTCAAGTGTATATGTCAGGATCTTGCGATAAATATGATCCATTAAATTAGGTGGAAATACAAAAATCGTAATATCGTCGTATAGGCTATATAAGCCTATAAAAGCTACGGCTTTCGATCTTTTTTAAGGAACTCTTCTATTTTGAAAACAGTCACAAATTCTCAAGAACCAATATGGGTATAAGGGATCTAATTAATTAATTATATAATTGTTATTCTTGTTATTAATTGAAAATAAATAGTTTGCCTTTGATTAAAATAAATTTCGTTTTAGTACTACCAGTATCAGTGTCATTTCTAAGGTGTATAATCTAGCTATCTACTGTCGAATTGCTTTCCATCGTTGCATAAATCAATACGTAATGAGTACACCCAATTATCTACCTTGAAATTAGTATCTCAAAGCAAGCGTAACCGCGAGGATTTAGTGCGAGAGATTACTGCGAGATTGGGCGCAGCGACCTCGGCGCTGCCTTATACTTGCATACGAGTATGTTTACCATGTATACGATATATGTATGTAAACACACAGGATATCAGTGGACACTGTAATATAGGAGAATTTATATCCAACTAAAGTATATTACAAAATTTTGTTTACTCAATTACGAGCTATCGTGAATTCGTTGATTCGGCACACGTATTCGCTAATGATGGCGTCAAATACTTGTATTTGTAGCAAGGTTTTACTGTAACGTTTTAAACTGCAATCTATTACGCTTTGCTTTGCTTTTTAACATGACATGATAGGCAGTAACATGCATTATATTTATATTGGAAATGGATTTGTCGAATCTACTGATATAATTAGGATTTCGATGCGTAAAAAAGAAATGGTTTTAGATTAGAAACATTTATTATATACAAGATGTCTTGTCGGCAAAGATAGATAAAAAAGAAAATAGGTACTGGCTTTCAAGCAAGCCCAGCCAGATGGCTACGAGTTGTTTCACTGCTAGATCAAGCGGAGTGTGATAGCTAGCCAAGCAGTTTTCACGCAAAGATAATAATACCAATAATAATTATACATGACTTAATAATTACATTACTATACATGACTAATTTTATTATTTATCTCTTACATTTACGTCTGTATAAAGCAACTTATATATTGTCCTTTAGCATAAGTATCTAATCTGTTCAATAGTTTTAGCGTTGAAGGCATCACACTAAATTTCCAAAAATAGGTGTGGCCACCTACATATATCGATAAATTATTAAATTAAAAGCCCACTTTTATTCAAATTTTAATGTACAGATTGCAAAGCTGTACTGACAGTTTAAACCCCATTACAGTTGAACAAAAATATTCATGTTTTTACCATCGCGAAGGATACTGTTTCACCGCAAACTGATCTACGAGTACGTCACTGTAAATGTAGTCACGAATAGTATTTTCATAAAAGTAATAACGTGAGTAAAAGTTTCTACGTAGTACGTCGCACTACTCACAACTGTGTTGTAACATTCGTATCGTAAATATCAAGTTGAAAGTCATAATTATGAGCTAGCAGTAATGACACTCATAATTCTCACTTCGCGTATACTCACTCTACGAGTTAAGCTGTAGTATCGCAACGATAATGTTTTCGTTATGAGTTCGCTTTGAATGGGTACGATTTTATATATTTTTTTAATAAACGAATTCTCTACTAGGTAACTACTGTGGCTTGCATATAGAACAGGATATAGGTTACAGGTCAACTTTGTTAGTAACAGAATTGCATTTGAGGCTGGTTTCGTCGTAGCTGAAGGATCGAATCGACAAGCCATAGAATACGTTGATGTGTGTAATATTTTACAAACATATCTGAACTGCACTTATTTTACAATTCCTATTTTAATTTTATTTTTGTTAACATCTCGTCACATAATCTATATTTATGCTACTATATAAATTTGTTGAGATTTTCGTGTATGTATCGAGATAACTCAAAAAATGCTTGAACTGATCTTAATGAAAATTGATATGTAGTGAAAGCACGTGATTGTATAGATGATAGGCTATATAAAATGTCAGTTAACCTAATGATGTCAAGGCAAAAATATTAATAATAATTTTTAATAATCATGTATATTTATAATCAACAGTCCAACCTAAACGAGGCTTCCGAGTGGACGAGGCTGCTGGTCAATAATAAAACTCAAATTCGATCGCAAAAAATATTACAAACGATCTACCTCTTCCAATTCAGTGAGGGGCCTATAAGGTTGTTATTATTTTTAAATTAGCAACGGTTCGCGCCTTACAAATTTTTCAAGACTCTGGCTTGAATTGCGCATGAATTGAGCCCTTTACCTCATTAAAGTTCCAATTTGAGAAGACTGTAGCCCCTTCAGGTGATACAAACGTAATGCAATTAGTGATCTTCTTGGAAAACACGGATGTAAAGAGGAACTGGAAGAGAATTTTATTCTTATTTAAAATTGTATTTATATTGAAATAAAAATTATAACACAATTTTAAAATAATTTCGACTGTACCTCTCCATTTATACAAAATTTTACCTTAGACCGCCACGTATGTATATAGAAAAAGACAGATAAGATAATAGTGGTTACGTGTCCAATACATTTTAAATGACTAGCAACAGATAAGACCAAATTACTTTGCGTTTTGGTGTTAGCACCAAGGTCAGGTTAAGTTCAAAATAATCGCCTTGTATGAAATCAATGTGCGTCTACTCAGTCAAAGTATGTTGAACGTTCACCAAGAGCGGCTTCATCACGAATGAAGGGGATTTTTTGTATCTCATATACAAGACATTATGTATTTGTGACCTTTCGTTTTTTATGAGAATTATCTAGCATCTAAGATTTGTTTCGGAATGAATATTTACAAAACCAATGTAATTTATTGAAACAAGAAAACTTATTTTTTAACAGTAAGAGTGGTGACTTGAAGTTTGACCTAAATATTTTTCTTAAAAAACTATATAGCAGAAGCGGAAGCTGAATAACTTAGTTTATACAAAGTGAGTAAAATTTAAAGTATAATTTAAAAAAGGAATTGTCTTTTAATTGAATATTGTCAAAAATATAGACAAAAAACATAAACATTTCTACCAATCATTCTACCAAATATTCATGTCATGCCAAATAAATTAAATATAATAAAACTAAATCAAAAGTATATTAAGTTACCCTCGTCTCTCCATGCCACATCCAGGTGCCAACATCCTTCATTATTAGGATTGGCAAGGAGCAGCGTTTTTAATTTGCAACCCCCTTTGTCCGTAAATTTATCGCACCGTTGAAAGTCTTCAGAAGGAAATATGAATTAGTGCTCTTTACTGAGGGTAAGACGGTAACGAAGCCTCGGAGTAAATAGGGTGTTCCCCGGAGCGAACGTGGAGTTAACGTGTATAGATGGCGGAGAAATTGTAAATAAATATAAGCCAACCAGTTTATTAAATCAGAGATGCTTTCAAAAGAAATGTGAACGCGGATTTTAAAGAGTCTAATAAAGTCTTGTTTCAGTCATTTCATCGCTAGTAACTAATTAGGAGATGTATATTTTTGTTTAATTGTGGGTTGTAGATTGAGAAAGTAACATAAGGGATGTTTGTTTCATATAAATATTGTTATATATTCTTCTACATCATAATATTTTTTAACGTAGATATATTTTTTAACGTAGATAGGCTTTGTTATCGATACAGCAGATAAAATTTATTTTTATTTTGGATTTTTGTCTTATCAGACTGAAATCACAAAACAGTTTTGGGCGATACTTGGCACATTTGTAATATAATACTTTTTATCTGAGCAAATTCATCTTTACCTTCTGAGTAGGAAATAAATGTTAAAATGGAACTTCTGTTAAGATATCAGTAACTAATGTTTGGACAGTTTGTCTAGCTTTTAAGTAGTTTTTAATAGGTCCTTCAACAATAAAATGTGGCAAACATTAAAACGCCGGAAATATATATATACAATGGTGAGTGGTGATGAAGTCTAAGATGGTGAACGCACTAACTCATAAATAGCCTATTCAATCTCCTCTTGAAGACTCCCACATCGTAAGTAGCCGGGAGAGAAGGTGGGGTCTTCAAGGTGACGGAGACGCTGACAGCAGATGTCATTTCGGGCGTACACGCAAACTCCGGTACGAAGCTGGAAAATGAGCTCGATTGATTGTGTAACCTGGATAATCTAGGTACGTCAAGCTGGATGGACATTCAATCTGCATTTCCGTATATATCTGTGTGTGTATGAATATGTAATATGTACATATATAGTATTTAATTATATATACCTGCCGCACAATCTCCCCAACGCTAACGGTTGACTGGCAAAGAATACAACTAGACATTAGGTCCGCTCACTGTTGTCCAATAAATATTTAGACTGTTATTTGTAAACATAAGGCATATGTTTATTGATTAGAAGATTTCTGTAATGAAATAAAAACATGAAACAGTAATCAAAACGGTATAAGGTATCTATTTAGTCGGATGGTTTTTTTCTTGTTTGCTTAGTGGTAGAGAGTATCTGCATAAGCGGCAATTACCACCTACCATCACGCGTTCAGTCTATTCATCTGCCGACTAACAACATGGAAAGTGTAAAAGAACTTTGGACCATTATTGTTTTACTCATGATTGATTGAAGTCATAAAACATAATGTTCTTAGATTGGAAACTAATATTCACACTGTATTCCATCATTTCAATTCTTTCATTGTTACGTCCCTGATTAGTCAGGGCGATATAGGTAAGTAAAAATCTAACCAGAACATTATTTACTCCGAGGGAGTTGACATTGATATTTTATATAATATACTACTTTATTCTTATGAAAGACATTCGATTATTACAAGCTGGTATTAATGTCAGTTTAGTTCAATTGTTATTCTTTTTTTTTTTTTTTAATAAAGTTGTCAGTATAAAGTCTCGGAACTTTCTCATATATGCGCAATGAGCACTGTTGTGGTAAGATGGGACTTATCTTTCAGAGACTGGGTATCTCTTTTTTTATAACAAAATAAAAATATTTTATACTGGCCGTATTGCGGTGGCCTAGAGTACTCGCCCAATCTCATGCTGGCAGAACAGAGTGTCGTAAGAGGCGACAGAAGCTAGCCTGCTTGGTGGTAGGTCTTCGCGTAAGGATTATATTATCGGTATTATTATTAAGTCATTAATATTATTACTGGTATTATTATCTTTCTGTGAAGCTTGCCTTAAGTCATCCGCCAAACGACTCGTCATTTTCTGGCTGGGGGCTTGAGACCCAGTACTTTCTCTCTTCTCATTATCTGGCCGGCAACGCATCAGTGATACCTTTGTTCTTGCTGATGTCCTTGGGCGACGGTAACCACTTCCCATCAGGTGGCTCGTCTGCTCGTTTATCGGCTACTAACATAAAAAATACTTCTTGACCTCAGGGTTATATCATGCAATTATCATGCAAACTTTAATTTTCCTATCCCAAGCAAACGTTACCGAAAGACCGCATCACGGATCCATCCGAACAGCTACGCCATCTTACTACGGCGAGGTCGAATATAAGGCTGGAGATCCTTATTCACGAAGGCACGTTTGGAAGAGTCTACAAGGGCGTGTACAAGAGAGGTGATACTTATGAAGAGGTCATTGTGAAGACTGTTTCGGGTGAGTTTGGTAAAGGTGCTATTTATTGTCTTGGATTGATATCAATACATTCGAAGGCCACTGTAAGACATGTGTAATGAGATCTAAAATGTACCTTTAGACATACTGCGCCAGCACATGATGGTGCAGTATTAGTGAGCTATGATTGAAAACTTCGTATGTCAGAAGGTCACTTATAGCTCTTTTATGGCTTTGGTATCTCTCGCGACGGTGACTCAGATAGCGACTGCGGCCGTCTCTTCAATGTGCTCTCTAAAGCAGATTATTAAAAATAATTTTAATAAGCGGCCATACAGTTACTTTTCTCGCTAGGCCATGTTCGACCACGCTGCTTTAGTGTGAATTGATGCGAGTGATTAGTAACCAACATAACCTGTGCAAGTCTTTACGCCGCCCAAAAAAAAGTTTTCGACTTGGCTTAATGACTGATATCTTGTGATAATAATCAAGACTTCTCTGTTTAAAACACTTTTTGTTGGCTCCAACTATACAACCATCTATTCAATCATCCAACTAACAAAATAACACTGACGCAAAGAAACGGCGAAAGAAACTTGTCAGCACATATTTAAATCAGTATATGAAAATAAGAAAGTAACCTGAATGGAATCTGTTTCCGCACTATTATTTCCAGGCATCCTTGTATATTCATCTATACCATAATTACAAGATGCTATTTAACATGTCGCTTATAAATTTCAACAGGTAATTTACGTATTAACATTGGAAGCTTATCGTAAAAACGAACACCGAACCTTATAAAAGGAGGCTGAACTTTTTGTAGACGATATAAAGACTTAACAAAATTATGTCTATTTATTGTTTCACGATTGTATGTCACTGTGTGTATATTATATCTTTTCTGATTGTATATTTCTTTTGTATAAATACTTAACTACTACGAGTCGAAATCACGATTGAAACAAACCGTTGGATATGCTAAGATAATATAAATAAGCGTTTCAACAGTACTATAAAGAATACTTTTTACGTTAGAAGTGGCATCAGCGATGCAAGCTGCGTTGCTGGTGGCTGAAGGTATGCGGCTGTGCGGCTTGGTTCACGCCAACGTGCTGGCTCCAATGGCCGCGTGCGCTGAGGAGGCCAGGAAGCCGCTGCTCGTTTACTGCTGCGTGTCGCATTCTTCTAACTTGAAGAGGTGTAAAAGATAATAATAACAAAATAACATAACGCTCGTTTACTATATGTACTATATTATAAACAGAGGGGGCTAATTTTGTGGGTTTGTGTATATGCGGAAAGTAATCTGTGGAATCACGGCACTTATTTTTAAAATTATTTTACCATTTGAAAGGTAGGTAGGTACATAGTATCGGATGGACGTAGGCTGTATATCAAATGTATAAATAATAATAAGAATGACAATAATTAATTGTTGATCCCGGATGGTGTCGGGACAGGCCGTTAGTAATTTATAAAACCAAATATAAGAAAACTTGCATCATGTAATTTCTACCAGATTTAGCATATTGGTAGTCATTTATTTGCAGTCGTATTGGACACTTAAGTGTTATGATAAAAAAATACGAAAACATCCTTTGAAGACAATAATTAACTTTATTTTTCATGGTATTACTATGAAATATTTATAGCCAAAAAAATAATCCCAATACAATGCACTCATCCCGATTGCGAAACTCTTCAATCTGTGTGGCCACGCACGCTAAGCATATAGCCGTTCTCGGGTGTTTGTGTTGTCTCATTCGCATACACAGGGAATGTGAGTTGTGAGTGTATGTATGTTTATTACTTATTTTTATTATTCTATTTCATATTCTCTCCAAGGTTTCTCACATCATGTCGTCTAGGACACCAGGCAGCGCCAGCGACGCGAGAACTAGTAGATCTGGGCGCACAAGTCGCTTGTGGGTTGGCTTACTTGCATATCCAACGTGTAGTACACGCTGACATTGCTGCTAGGAATTGCATGTAAGTAATAATACATGTATAAGACCGGAGACATAGTTGATCACTTACATTGAAGTCGAATGCGTATCATTACTAAGACGAGGAAATCAAAACAGATTATAAGAGGTAACAGTATAAGATGTCATTCTTATGTCATTCTTCTTGTCCTTGTTATACTGGATAGCGAAATGTAAGGACCTTCTTTGGTGATGAGTTTCTTTTCTAAGTTATAAAACTATGATTAGTTTTCTCTACACATATACTTGAGCTATGAAATATCGTCTCACTGGGATTTTAACATATCTCTTAAATAGTGAGACTTCGCCCATTATTCAAAAACACATACATCAACTAAAATTTAATGTGTGCGACTGGCCTGAAAGAGTCATCGGATCCTGTTTTTTCATAAACCCTGCAGGCAACAAAGCTACAGAACCATGTTACGCGAGTTCTTGATACACTGTTTGGAAGATTGGCGTTATTTGAATACTCTAGTGGATGTGAACAAGCCACAGAATGTCGCAACCGGGAAAGAAGCAATTCATCAAGACATAAGAAGTTGGCATCATTAGAAGTCACCATTTAAGAGTTATCATATTGAAATCCCAATTGGACGAAATTCCATGGCCCAATCTATATTAATATCATAAAGAGTTGTGCAGTGTCATGCGGGAATTATTTCCACAACCATGGAATTTATTGCAAAAATTCTTATACCATCTGAATGGTACATTATTCCGAATAGACATATGTAGTGATATATAACGAGTGCAGGTATACACTAATTAATCGTTGAGTTGAACGAATATAATATATAGACAGATAGAAAGAGAAAACTATCCTCTAGTATCGACATTGTTAAATTTAAATTTTTTCGTAAATAACGTACTTTGTAGCTACAATGGCATATTTATTATTAATAAATCATGTTATTTCCTTCAATTACTTTCTTAATACAGAGTCGACGAGAAGTTGAGACTGAAGGTGACAGACAACGGGCTATCGAGAGACCTGTTCCCCGATGACTACCACTGTCTAGCCGATAACGAGAATCGACCCGTAAAATGGATGGCACCTGAGTCGCTTCTGCATAATCAGTATACTACAGCTTCTGATGTGGTAAGATTTGGTCGTTCTAACTCACAATTTACAATAAAATATCTACTACAAAATATTTGTGCCAAAGCGTAATTAATTCCTTTGAGAAACATTGTTTTTATTTACGCTATCCATTTATGGATTTTTTCAATCAGATCTGATAAATTTATCATGTGAGTTCGAAGCTAACTAATGTAATCTAGGCTTTCTCGTTTTCATGGTAAACTTTTATTTAAATAATAATTATTTAAAAAAATTATAATACTGTTACGTGTACGTTTTGCTGTTCTGTATTGTTATATCCTTGTAGAATTTTTAATAGCGTAATATTTTTACAGTGGTCTCTAGGGATAACACTATGGGAATTAGCAACATTGGGAGCATCGCCTCTTGCTGAATTAGACGCTGCTGACGTAGGAGCCTTCCTTGATGGTGGTTATAGGCCGTCGCAACCTCACAATTGTCCCGATGAAATGTAAGTAACTGTAAATTTAATAGTTAATTTTACTAATCATCGATGTCTTTGTCACTTAGAACCGGCACTATATGTGTTATTATTTCATTCAATCTTATTATTTGTTTACTATCCGTCACTACATTTATAGCCATTATCTGTGTCACAATCCATTCATATTTATTCGCTCTTACTCTCTTCTTACAGATTTTCAGGTTCAGTTAATACTCTGGCTACGGCTAGTAAAATTTATCATGCGTACTAAAACATCAGTAAATAATTATTAATTAAATTAAATTTAAAAATTACATTAGTTATTCGTAGTACATGTCCCGTAAGAACTAAATGAAGTGCAACATTTATATGAAATTAAAAATTTAATTTCATTTAAAGATAAATTTTTAGATATAAATATATCTTTACAACAATCAGGTACGGATTAATGTCGTGGTGCTGGACAACATCAGCAAATTCACGTCCGACTGCTCCTCAACTTCTAGCAGCGCTTCACGATTTTAGACAAACTCTTAGTACCTATATTTAAAAATGTTATTATTGTTTTACTATTAAAATATATTAATGTAACTATGTATTTTCTACTTTAGTCTTTAAATATATTTATTCTTACACTACTGGTAATACCAACTTAGTCAACAATATGTCTATTCTAGCAGTCTCGACTTCTTCTATATCCTTCAAATTAAGTTTAATTGATCTCAGGATGTATGACTCTAAAATGCATTCTTTAATTATGATACCAAAGTGCCTACCAAAGTACTGAAATTCTAACTTTTTTGTTAAACGAATCGATAGTCAAATAATTTACGTTACCAAAAAGATAAATTCAAAGAGGCTATTTTTCTTAATTGAATTAGAATCATCAGTCACAGGTTTGTCATTGTATCCGTTAAAATTTAAGATGTCATAGCTTATCGCGATAATTGAGTTCTAAATTTACTTATTGGAATCGAATCGTATGTATATAAAATGAAAACAATTAGGGAACAGACTGCGTTTTGTAAATGTTTATGAAAGTGATATTTTTAATATAAGTAACGGCGATGGTCATTTCATGGGAATGGCTGTGTAGTATGGAAAAATGTTTGATGTGGTAAATGATAAGATTTGAATTTAGCAAAGAGTTCTTGGAATTCTTATCAGAATCTATAGGATCGTTAGGAGCGCTAGAGTAATCATAATATTTCATAAAATAATTCTCCATTGAAATGTTAATCTAAAATGATATTTAAGTAGATGCCCTTAAAATTAAGAATCGATTGATTAAATCGTATACTATTGCCGATTATGTCGATTTTATTAATCTCCTTTAAACAAAACAAAATGTAGATATCAAATTAAGTAAACGAAATTGTAGATGAAATAAGGTGAATAAAATAATGTTGTAAATAAAAGAAATGTAATTTTTGATAGTAGAGTTAAAATAATAAATCTTTATGGATAGTTACATTGAGAATCTTACGGTGAAATGTAATACATAATAAAAAAGGAGTCTTAAGATACTAATGACGTTACGTATCTTGAAGATAATTTTCCTATTTACAAATGTGAAACTAAAATAATGAAAATGTATTTGATCAGTCAAAACAAAACGACAAAATTGCATCTTACTAAGGATAACTTGTAAGGATATTAATAACATTTCACAATACTTTAACTTGCATAATTCAAATGATCGTAAGATATCTTATTTATACTACTTTAGTTAAGGCATAGATTAAGAGTTCCTGAGGACATAAACGTCCGTCCGGGCCAGCTAAAAGGATCAAACACCAAATCAGTAGTTAGTCATGGAATTATTGCCACTTTGACTTTGAAGAATTCAAAGTCTATTCATGTAGGTTCTAATATTTTAATTAAGCTATACGTGTTCTTTAACGCTATAAGATTATATTTAAATGCTTTATACAAATTACTTTTTGTAAAAATCTTGCTCTGTTATTTGCTTATTCCCAAGGTTTTTATTGTATTCGATTGATTTTTTCTTTGAAGTCAAAACGTCGGCGTAATCCATGTATTTAAAATAATTATTGTCTATATACCACAAATTATAAATAGATTACATGTTATAAATATCCTATAATGTCCACTTAGGACACTGAATGTGCAATGTATGTAAATATAAATGTAATTCATTTTGTATTGTTTTGTTTTCGCATATATGGATAACGGTAGATAGGAGTAACAATATTATTCGTGATGTATATTTTTAGCAAAGTTATTTAAGTTAAGCGTAACAGTAACTCAAATTTTTAACGTTATAGTAAGATAATCCGTATTATTGGTAATTATTCATGGGCTGAAATATATGATTTAAGATAGCTTCTGTTAATTGACTTTCTTTTGCTTTGTGAATCCATCTATAATCTTCATATCTAATAAAATATTATCTAATAAAATTTCTTATATTTATTGGTATTTTTTGTATACATATTGCGGCTTTTGTCTAATTATATTGGATGCCTGCAAAAATTGTTAAAGTTGCTGTTACGTATTTGCTTGAGCAACTATCTTAACGCCCAAGTTTTTGAAGTTTAAACGGGAAATTAAGTGAATAAGAAACGGAGTTATATCTTTTTTTTTTTGAATAAAGCACTGATGATGTCAATAGCACCGATTATAGGGTTTCGAACTTTTTCATATTTATCATTTTATCATTTCATATTTCCACATTTACATAGTGATGTCGTTCGTTATACTTCGATATTTCAACCCTGGTTAAGATCCTATTTCTAATATAATCGCACTACATAAAAAACTGTACTTATTAAAATGCGTTATGGATCATACAGGGTGGTTAAATTAGGGTGGTATGCATCGCATGCATCTCTTAAACCTTTCAAAGAATTTTCATGTTTGCGCGACTTCGTCTTAGGGTTTAAGAATTGTGTTAATCTTGTCGTATAATTGATGTTCTTACATTATTAAGTATTCTATCGTATTAGATATATAAGAATCCTACTGCATGTTTTTGTTACCATATAATTATAGCTTGGAAGAAGAGAAAGTTTTAGAACAGCACTGGCGATGTTGTTTGGCTAGTTTTAAATCAATTATTAAGGCCCGGTTCCAGCATGGTGTTTGAATATAAATTACTTATGTCATCTCCCGCTTAAATGGGGCTTACGTGGAGATTTTAACAGACTGAGAAGTACCTAGTTTACTTTCTTTGAGGATAGTACGTGGTTTGGTGATATATGTATATATTTTTCCAAAAGAACTCAATAAACCAACATAATTAAGATACTGTTTGGGCAGTCATAAATTGGAAATATGATGAGCAAAAAGTGAAGGACAAGAATAAGTCGCCGGACCCGATAATTATCGTCAAACAGCAGTTGCTTTTGGAAAGCTAACTTTCCGACAGCAATGTTACATATCCGTGAATTCGGGGTCGCTAATAAAGTGTTTAAATTTTTCTTTACAGCCCTGTCCTAACAGTTTTCATATTGTTACAATGTCTTTTGTTGGGTTTACTTTATCCGTTACGTTTTCACAAGTCTGCTGTAATTTTATATTATATAACGGTAACTATTTATCAATACACATTTATTCGCTTACATTATCGTTATTGTATTCAGTCAATGTCGACTTTGACCATAATTGTCCATTTATAGTAGTATTATCGTATGAGTACTTGGTGTTGTCTGAAACTGTGTAGATTATTGTCAGTGTTTACATTTTCTATTTATTGGGTTCTAAAGAACCTTTATCGATAGAGTACCGTTTTGTATTTGTAAAGGTTATTTCAGATTTAAATGTACAAGAAATTTGGCAGGATGTACTAAAATATTTGAAATACATTTATCAATCGAGAATCGTATTGCATACTAATACTTAATTGTACTTGTAACCCAACGTAATGTAAAAATTGTGTGTTTAATTGTATGTGGTTTTATGCAAAATTTACATTTATATGACTTGAGTGCCAGATGAATGTGATTGTATGTTATATTTATGTATGTGTTAGGTGTAAGTAACTGTTTAAAATAGTTCGACGTGGATGTATGTATGTAACCAGATACTGCTTCTGTGAACAAGGAAGGAAATAAAAGTTATTTTACAATACACTTTGAAGTTTTATTTCTTACTAGCAACATCAGTAATTATAAGTGTATAAACGTTAAAATAAGATTGGCGACCCTTAGCCGATCTCGCTCAACAGTTGCCTTTACCAATACGGTTTTATGAAAGATAATACAAGCTCTATTTGGATGTATCCTTACAATATAAAACATTCACGTGCCAAGGATTATTAACATTATTAGAGGGAATACATTTTAAGGCAGTGTGCACCGCGATTGCGAGTAGAGATTTGTCTTCCAACTGAAATAAGCGTTGTCCTCGTAGTAGTATAGTCACACACAACATTATGGTTTTCCAGTATAGCTATCCAATAGCGTTTGAAACCTCTTGCTTCAGTCGCAGAGCCGATGATAATTGTATTTTTGTACGTCATTACCTTCAAATTCAAACTAAAAATATATAATGATTTAATGCGTTGTGTTTACGTACGTATCTACTTAATTTACTTACAAAATAATTACTTTGCATGAAATGAACACATTATCTGAATGTTGTCACGCAACATGGTATTTGGTTCACAGCGATAAACCTGTAACAAATTCTTTTGAATTTTCATTAAAAATTACGTTTGATATGTAAGTTACCAAAACTAATTTATGAATATACGTGTAACTAGAGCAGTTTTGGTATAGTAAACGGCTAAAAACGCCCTTCAACTGCACCCTGGCTATTTCATGACTGAAGTTTGAATTGCTCACACCGTATGAAGGTCCTCGACAAAAAATACAGTGGTGATTGAATATAGGCATAAAAATATCTTATTTCTGACTGACTGAGATGAAACGTCTCCTTTGTAATTTATCACTTACATATTTCTATTCGAAATATAACATAACTTGGCGGATTACTCGCAAGTCTATTGAATTTTTTTTTTTTTACAAAGTTTGCAGGTTTTATCATCCAAGGATACATCGTTACATATCATTAATTAAGATTAACTTTAAGGAAAAACTATTGAAGCGCCTTGCATCACGGTGTAATTGCCGAAAGTATAATCCCATCAAGGCGAGCGTTCGATTGCTTCACATTTTTGTTTCAATAGCCGGCCAATGAGCAACCAGGTCATGGTAAGTAGTCATCTCTGTTCGTAGATATCCATAACACCAAAGATGTAAGACTTACCAGCAAAGAATCAAGCAGGGAACCAATTTGTAATTGGCTCTCTGACATTGCAACCGAAAATCTTTTTACGGACATGTCATTACTAGTACTAGTAACTAGTTACTATTTGATAAACACTATCTGCTTCCATAAGTAATAGGTCGCACAATTCATATAAACCCAAAAAATTATAATCCTGGCACCATAGCTTCGTTCATTTGTCTGATGAATGCACCAGGAACAGGACAAGTAAGTTTAGATTCAAGAATAAAAACTAGACGGTAGAAGCTAGACAGACGAATCGAACAAAACATATTAATAACTTTAGTAACCGAAATCAGTTTATTTTTGGAATATTTTTGCTACTTATGTGCGTATTACAAACTAATTACCATTCATTCCGTGATGGAAAATATCACGAGAATAGAGTGCGAAGTTATCCAGCCCGTATTTGACTGCTACGACTAATGTAAATTTCAAGCGTCTTAGGAACACAAGCGGGAAGTAACCTTATGTTATGAAACAATTGACTTTCTTCTAGCTAGTTCTACTTCTAACTTCTTAGAAATAGAGCATTAATTACAAATATATATGAAGGTAAAAGACACAAAATATACGAGTTTCATTATACTAGCTCAAAACTTTCAGGGTCCACGTCACAGACCATTAATTAGATCCCAATGGGCCTAGAATGTACCGTTAATCGAATTTTAAACTCTATTGTTGAAGTCACAAAGTCTTTTAGTGTTTATCAAACAATTTCCTAATTTATAATGGAAATTGAAAACAAATGTTATATTGAACTTTATTGCTCATGTAATACAGTTCAGAAATTGCCTACCACTAGCATGCGTAAAGTTTTTGTATAGATTAAAATTTAGTTTGATTAAGTAGTTAGTGGGTTTTGTGCGTCGTTAAGTCACATATTAAAATAAACCGTGTGGTATATTAAAGTTTCGTTTATAATTTTTCAGAGACAATTAACAAGAAAAATCACTATCGCTTTCTTAACCAACAACCTGTCGGTTGCGCGGTGGGTGTACGTGAATCCTCTGGTCACTGGACGGATAGTACCAGAAACAATAATGTTGAGGCTATCTGTAGACAAATAGGTAATCCAGTTGACTAAAGTTCTCGAGCGACGTATCGGCTTGAGCTGATTCAAGAGAGAGAACCACTATACTATCCATAAATAGCTCGTTGTAGTTCGATAGCCATAGAAGCATCGACCGTTGTTCGGTTCCTCTAAGACATCGCCGACAATGTACGAACTATAGTTACTATTAGCAATTCGGCAAAACGTTGCTTTACCGTCGGCCGCCTACACCACGACGAACGTGTCGAATTATCTACGTCATAATTAATATCATAAATATAATACTTTGTCTAATCGACTCACACTACCTTGTCTACTAGTATGGGAAGAACTTAATTTGGAATATTTAAAAACAGATATGTCAACTTTGGTGTGACTGGCTAAAAAGAAAAAAAAATTAAGAGCAAAGTACCATCTTGTATCCGCAATTGTACCGTCTTCATAGAAGATATTTATATTGATGGCATGTAATATCTCTTCTACGCTTCTATTCTTTTACTCCCACATAGTATAGCTCACAAAAGGTCTTATTTAGACCCAACAGGTCTAGGTAACGACCTGTATCGAATTTCACTTGGTTGATTAATTTGATCACCTAATAAAAACACACGAGGCCTATAAAGGTATGATTTCATCGCACTCAACAGTACACAGATTCCATTGCTCTCATTTTCGAAATAAGATAAGTATTACAAGCAAATAATAATTACGAGAAGAAAACAAACAAAACTTTCCGTTTCTATTAGAAACATAAAAAATAAACGCATACGGAAATAACAAGGGCAGTAGTAGTTTTGTTTGAAAAAAAATATTATGAAATATTCGTCACAAGCGAAGTATATTAAACCTTTGGCAATTCACTAAGCCAGAAACCCATTTTCTTCGCTTTGTGAAAGTTTAAAATTTTCCAGTAGGTATTTTCCTGCGTCGACGCTAGAAAAATTGCAATTTCTCTCTGTGTATACATAGCCCGCGGGTGGCGGCGGACAAAGTGGCAATATTCTATCTCGACGGGGATTCTCAAACAAGGGGACACGAGGGGGACCGAAACATTCAATACGTCCGCGAGTAAGAGAGACGGACGAGCCAGTTATTAATTGGAGGGAATTGACGGAAGTCCACGCTGAGCCGTGTTTTTGACAAATTTCGCTTTGATACGCCGATTACTTTCTCCTCGACGCTTCAAGGGTCTACTCTTAAGTGACTCCAGATAAATACACTCCGATTGAGTGTCAAAAAAGAACGTAGACGATTAAGTTACAAATAGAATCGGAGCTCTCTATGAATTTACTTAAACAAACAACTCCAAAGTCACACCAGCATTTTCAAACGATTCTTTTCTACTTCTACTACTACTCTCTTCTTCTCTATTACTATGGCCCCGCTTCGCCTCACCTAAGGTGACCCGATAGTATCCAAGAAGAAGTTTTTAACAAAAACAATTAGGCACATTGTGCGAATATGACTTTAATCGATCAAGTCAAATTACCAACTGATTCAAAACTAGTTCCTGAACATATAAAAAGTTATTCCTTACAAACAACTATTGAGAAATATACTACTTACATCTATTGATTTTGACTCCGAAGACTAAATAAACATTAACAATTAACTCAAAAAATATATATATATATATTGACAAAACAAACATCAGTGACCTATAACGCTTATAAAATTATCGAAAGAACTAAATGAAATACGCTCTTCGCTCTTCCAATACAATTGGATTTAAATTTAATTAAATTGATATGGGCAGGAGCTATTTTTCGCTGTGATGTCCAACGGATCACGTAATCTGATTATTTTGATTGCAGCTCGCATCGTGGTTTATGGCGGCGAAAAGCATCAATTGGAATTTGGAAACGGAAATAACTAGGTTTTTTTTCCTTTATGCATTATAGATAGGTTTCATATTTGCATCAATTAGCTCTGGCTAATTCACATACTCCCGTAATAAGATTCGGAGTGTCACGGGTATCACAACATACAAATTTATATTATGTATCACAAATAAACAAGAACGAAAAATAACCTTTCTCGATACTAATATTAAAACTGTAATCGAGCCAAATTTGTTAAACGAATATCTTTTGGAAATTCTAATGTAGGTAGACTTTTTTATAGATAAGCAGGTTTGAACATATTTAACTTGGATTTTATATGTTTATTTATATAACCTTATAAATAACTTTATGACACTAACCTTAAAATAAAGGGGTACAATGGTACTTAATGCCTAATAGCATTCCCTACCAGTCAACCCTAGAAAGGAAATCAAGAAAGGATGTGGCAGGTGCGTGCAATGTCAAAGTTTTTTAACTTTGTTTATCTTAAGGTCTGTACACGCAATACAGAAAACCACAAAACAGATTCTGGTGCCTCTCAGTATATTTGAAACTAGTATCCATATTATCCATATATGTTATACATATATAGGTCATAAAACAGAGTTCTTTTCATCCCGGAAATGGATTTGTTTCCGCAGAATTTTTCAAAGCGAAGTGAGGTTGGGTCCATCTACCCGGTGAATGGAACACGGGATCAATCACTGGACAGACAGCTTCCCTAGTAACTTAGCTACAGGGTTAAATTGAAAAAATAACTAAGAGCGAATAGTTAAGCGAGCTAAAATATAAGTTCAGTTTAATAAATTTATTTTACTTTTAGTTATGTTATTATTAACAGGATTAAATTGAACTTTTTGTTTTAATAAGTGTGTTTTTATTTTAGAATTTGGTATGTTGAAATTTGAATTTATTCAACTGCAGTATGATAAATAATGACAATCAGTAAATTACTTTTGGTGTCCTGTCTCTACCAAGTGTTACCAAACGTTCGTGGTCACTTTTCTCAGTAGCGCAGTTCTAAATAACTATAGACTGCATTGCCACTTCTTAACCACAAAACGAATCCAAACACGACGGTTCTAAATAAAAACTTTTAAACGACTAAGCCATAAAACTGGACGTATGAAGTACCTAGTAACATTTCGCGACAAATCGCTACTACGTAAGTCATAAAATTGTTTATGAGTCACTAGCAACATTGCAACATTTCAGTTCAGTTATGAAACGTTGAGTCCAAGTTACATACGAAGATGCAGTATGACTTCTACACTTTGTACAAAGTTGCTTTCGGTGACAATCAATCGTATAAACTTACAATCGTGGTGGTTACAACACTTGCAATTGATTTAATGTTGTTTGATCGGAGGAAATATTATTTTTTTCAGTTAAAGTTGAGCCCTCAGGACCTATTTGAAGGTCAGGTTAAAAAATGGCAAATGTTGTTATTGGTATTGCAGTAGAAATACAAAAGATTGGAAGTAAAAACGACTTTTAGCGACCCAATGCAGACCTTGGAGTCTTCACAACTGAGGAAACCTAAAACATTCTCCACGACGTTGCTCCAGTGCGCACTGGTAGAGAAGTCAATAAAAAATTATTGGCCATTGTTATCTAAATACAATACCCGGCAAAGAAGGTTAAACGTGCCTTATACAATCGTTCTCTGAACCGTTCATAAAATTTTAGCCACTGGCAATCATCCAGCCCCGCCTGCACCCGCATTGTTTAACTCAATTGATCAATTATAATTAACACAAGGCATCGATATTACGTGCTTTTAATAAAAATTGTTATCGTTATAGCAAACTATATACATATAAACCTAAAATAAATAAATAAAAGCAACGAAATAAAACTAAGCAAAAGTAACTAAATAAAACTAAAGAAATGCAACTGAAATAAAAACACACAAATTTTCTTTTTGTTCGAGCCCACACCTCAGTTACTGTCAAAAGATTTATATCAGAGCCGGTGCTTGTTCATTACCAACCACCAATCACATCTACCAACACCCAGCAGTGAGTGCCAAGTTCGTTTCAAAGTTTCATTGCACTTTATGAATAATTTCAAGTCTTATTTTAACATCCTGACACTATAATTATCCCAAATTGAAAATCAATTAGATATTCCGTAAAAACATTTATGCGCGTCATTGTATGCTTCTAATACCGTTTCTAAAAGGTGCTTTAATTTTGAGCTACAAAGTATGTTTTAGTCTATGCGGAATCGTTTGCAGCACTGTTATTTCCAGGCGTCCTTGTCATTTATATATTCATCTTTACCATAATGTCCTCTGCTTATACCCTGTACTTTAACACGTCACTTGAAAGTTCTAGTAGGTAAATCACGTATTATAAACACCTAACTCCATAAAAGAACTCTGAACATTTAGAAGCTAAGTGAACACCTAGATTATGCCTATTTCTTGTTTCGCGATTGTGTCACAATTCTGCTTGTACATTTTTTTATGTATTTCGTATTATAAATTCTATTTTACTCACATACCCGTACTTTATATGCTATATACCTAATTAAGCTTAGTTATCTATGCTATGTAATCATTTATATACGCACGTAATAATCTATATTCGTATACTAATTGTAGATTTATGTTTCATAAGAGCTTATATGTATTGTTATTATCACTAACATAGATATTCTGTTGAAGTCGAATTTACCAATCATCAACGAGACTTATAGAACAACTTGGCTCTCGTTTACTTAAATATATTTCCTTACATATGTACCTACTACTAATTCATTACAATAAATATCTTTGACCACCCTGCCTTTCTCTCACCTTTACAACACCACGTGCGTATAATGGCATGTTTTAAGATGTAAGAACAACAAAATACGTTTAAAAATTGACTTTATGTTCATGACGCAAACGAGTGAGATTCGAAGAAACAAAACGAGATGAAAGACTTTTTAAAAGAACACAGTATTGTTTCGACGGATCCGTCTATTTTGTAGGCGCGAGACTGTTTCCCAGCAACCACTGCCCCAAAGTTTACTCGTACTTTTATCTTGACGTTGCTAAACTTTCCTAATATTTCGACCGTTTGTTTTATTGTTCGCCGGCCGAATTAAATTATCGTGCGCCGTGTGTGACATGAAAAATAATAACAGAACGCCACGCGCAGTTCACAAAATAATTGGGATTGTTGTATTGTTCAGCGAATTCATTGCAACTAGATACAGGTTTTATCGGAGTGTTGTAGCAAGAATTATGTATACACTGGGTATGCATATGGACATTACATTAGATCAGCAAGTAGTTGTAGACTTGGAGACCTGAGAGAGAGGTTCCATCCAAACTATATACATATATTACTATTATTAGTTCCTAATTCGAGACGGCAATCAAATCTTTTATTCAATTGTTGTTTCTTTCTGATATAATTCCAGTATGTATGTAATTTTATGTTAATTACGGTTATTATTAAATGGTTTATAAACACGGTTGTGTTTATGATAAATTTTGGCAATTATTAGATAATTGGTCATCAAGTACTGCTCTATTGATCTTTATTATTTGTTTCGTAATTATATTTATTTTATATCACGTTAAGTTAATCTTTAGTAATATTACAAATAGAGAGTGCGAATTTTGTGAGTTTGTCTATATGCGAAATGTAAATTCAAATTTAAAATCATTAATTAATATAGGTATTCTGAAAAACACTTATGCACGTCATTTTTTTATGTCTATTACCGTTTCGAAAAGGTGCTTTAATACTGAGGAGAAGAAATAGAAGATATAGAGTCATCTCCGTAATCACTGCACCTATTTGGTTTTTTTTAACCATTTGAAGGCTACATTATTCCGGATGCATATAGGCTATACATAATGTAAATGTAATAAATTTTTCAACCCCAAAGAAATAGCTATGAGCCGCTTGTGTTTCATATATGTATGTATCTTATTCTCTTTTCGTCTTTATTTTTCTTTGCTCCAGTGATTATTATTTTAACCTTTTTTACGTCTTCACAGTTCCTTTTTTTTATTCCTTGTTATTTCTTACACAACCTTGAACCAAAATTCCCAGTATTATAGGAGCGTGGACATACACATATGAAACGTTACTAACATCGTTGATCTAAAATAAACATTTATCCCGATTCGAACGTATAGCAACGTGGCTGAAGTTCTTCATGTAACGAAATATTTCGATAAGGAAAATAATCTCTTTGAGGTAAGACGTTGATTGATGAATACCGCATCCATTTTCCTGCCATCATGACAAATTGCAATTATAATGAAGACCGCATAAATACTTTTGAATCAGAATAATGGGTAGTCTAAGATTGCAGGAAGTTACCACGCTCCGAAGTTACAATTAACCGTTCGAGTTTCTACATGTTTGCCGCTGGCTTTCTGTTGTAGTATTGTTACCTTTTTTTTTTTTTTACGTGGGGAAACCCTCATGGGTTCCTCTCTGTCTCGGGGGCGACTGAAAGAGGATATGCCGGACTCGTACCGGCTAAAACCCCACGGTGTTCCTCTGAACGCCCTTCGTCGGGACTGCGGGTACGCTTTCGCATTCATCCGCGGTCCCGACGGCGTTGTCTCTTCTATAGAGCCCGTCTCTGTTCAGGATGATCCTGGAGCTGCATCATCCCTCTGTCTTTGAGGTGCACGCGGGAACACCGTGCGCATCACCTCGAGGCTTGTTGGTTTGGCACAGTACACCCCCGTATCCTACGCCATAGCCTCTGTTATGGGGGTTGGAGATGGGGATAGGCGTGGGTGCCTCTTCTCCTACGCCCGGTTCGCCGACTGCGGATTTGGAGGTCAGAAGATTTTTCTCTCTCCCTCTCCGCAGCCTCCTTCTGCGACATGACTTCTTCGCAGAAGGACACTCCAAGTTTCCACGACCTCTCGCTCTCCACCATAGCTTTCACCAAAGCCACGAGCGAGAGGTCGTCCCCCATTGCAGCGACGAGTTCACGGCGCTGACTGTCCCATGCTGGGCACACCTCCAAAGTATGCTGCGCCGTGTCCTCGTCGCAGCTACAATGGTGGCACTGGTTGGTTGGCTCTCTTCCGGCTATTCTGCACAGGTACTTTCCGAAGCATCCATGTCCGGAGAGCACCTGTACGAGCCGGAAGGTTAGTGACCCATGCCACCTGTCCATCCAGCTCTCTAAGACTGGACGGACAGCCTCCACAGTCCAGAAGCCGGCCTTGGGTTCTGCCAGTCTCTCCTTCCATTTCCTAACTATGGACTTTCGAGCGTGGGACTTCCGCACTTCTATCTCCCTCGGCGTTGGGCGTTCCTTCCGTAGCCGGAGGCCTGAGCGCCACTGGTACAACGATGCAAACGCCTCGGCCTCCAGATCCCAAGGAGGACACCCCGCCAGTAAGCACGCCGCCTCATACGAGATAGTGCGATACCCACGGATGACCCCGACAGCCATCACCCTCTGTGGTCTTTTTAAGAGGGTGATATTTGCTGTTGTCAGGGCCTCCGCCCAAACAGGAGCCCCGTATAGGGCCATGGATCGCACCACACCCATGTATAGGCGACGGCTACTCATGCTGGGCCCCCCGAGATTAGGCAGCAGTCGCTTTAGAGCAACGGCTGCCCCCATTACCCTAGGAGCCAGGCGAGTGAAGTGCTCGCGGAAGTTCCAGCGGCTGTCGAGGATGAGTCCCAGATACTTCATATTTGACCCAACCTCGACTCGGGTATCACCGACTATTATATGGGACCCCCGTGGCGGCGCCCTTCTCGGCCCGTGAAAACAAATTGCCTCTGTTTTATTGCACGCCAATTGGAGTCCCAGAGTCTCAATTTTGCCGACCACCAATGCCACCATCTCCGTGGCAAGACAGGCAGTTTTCTCATAAGTATCCCCCCCAGACCGTGACCAGCGTGTCATCCGCGTAACAGATCACGGTAGTTCCTGGGGGGAGATCACCCCGCAACACCCAGTCGTATCCGATGTTCCACAGGAGCGGCCCGAGAACCGAGCCCTGTGGGACACCACACGTCATTTCCCTTCTGAGTGTGTGTCCTCCACGTACCGGGTACGATATGTACCTATTAGAGAGATAGTCCCCCACAATCCGGCTGAGGTAGAGAGGCACTCTATGGAACTTTAGTGCCTCCCTAATGCTAGCCCATGGCAGGGAGTTGAAGGCGTTTGCTATATCGAGCGAAACAGCCAACATCACCCCGCCCTGGGCCACCGCCTCATCCGAGAGGGTTTTTGCATATGCAATCGCATCGATAGTCGATCGACCCTCTCGGAAACCAAATTGATTGCCGGATAAGTTCGGTCCCACCTTGTTATTTGTTGTTGTTGTTGTTGTTATTGTTACCTGTATCAACTTGTACAACGCGCCAACAAACTTACACTGTGTTGAAAACAAAATATAGCATTGATTGTAACACCGTTTGTCTAATAAGACAAAACTTTGTTTATGATCGTAAACTTATATTACTAGACGCCCTCCAGAAAACTTACGCCTTACATTTAATTTATGAATGGCACACACGCTCAAAACACATTATTAATTTTCACGCTTATCTCATTTATTCTTTTAGTAATTTTGTGCATTAGTAACATATTGTTACGTATCAAAATCCGCAGGTTCGTGAAATGCCACAATAGTTCCTAAGAGACTTTATTTTTTTATGACTTTAGTAGCAGTCGCACTCGTAGCTCGCAGGTGACACTTCGCAGGGAGAGAACTCTTCGCTTCCGTATTCGGGATCCGAATACTTTCCGGGCGACTCTGTCCGTTATTTATATCGATTTCCAGGCCTTCCAGACTTTTCTGTGCCTTTCGCCTGAAGTCAATAATAATACCCGGAAATCGATAGATAAATAGCGGGTCAGATAAAGACTATGTATGGCATATTCGCCTTTTTCTCCTAGTGCTAAGGACGAGAGTTGTCTGAAGTGCTCTAGGTAGCAGTTATTACTACCTGGGTTTTTTTATAGCCTCCATTGTTTTCGGCCACCCTTCCAGAACCTTCGTGAGACTGCCGCCGCCTATTTTCGGTCGACCCTTCGAGAACCTTCGTAACAGTACGCAACGGATGTACAAAAACTTTGTTCACTACCTTCTTAACAGAACTTCAAATGTCTTTTATTGTTCCATATAACTATACTTATCGAACAGATGCATTTTCTGCGATGCTAAGTATTCTATAGAGAAGTTACAAATGTGCCAAGTGTGTACTTACTTAAATATGTTGAGTGGTTTTCGTTCGATACGTTCACAAACAGATAGTAAGACAGAGATACAGAATTCAAAAAAATATGTTTTGGCTTTTAGGTAAATAGATTGAAAACTCATCGAAACATTTACGTTATATTTGTTATTAGGTATGTACTATCAAACTGTCCTCTCTTCGCTTCGCTTCGGAAAAATTACGCCTTACGCTAAGAAATAGTAACTACATTATTTTAAATTAATTCATAACTTTTTTCTAAGGAAACAAACTTTTTTTTTAAATGAAACAAACTTTAAATTTTAAGTAATCCTCACTGCAATACATTAGTGACAACCGCAATGAAATCGGATAAGCCGTTTCTGAGAGTAGCGCAAACAAACGTACAGACAAACAGACAAGAATTCTAATGACTAACTAATAGTTTTTCTTAAATATCCTTTCTTTTATCTTCTTTTTATCTTTCTTTTTTACCTTCTTCTAATTTCCTGGCCGACAACGCATCAGTGATACCATTGGTTTTATTGATGTCTATGGGCGACGGTGACCACTTACCATCAGGTGGCTCGTCTGCTCGTTTGTCGACTATTCACATAAAAAAAAATGTACAGAATGCGATCAGTAAGAATTTTATTATACGTATAGATAGATGTTAATATTTGGAACACACGAGATGAACTGAGACATGTTTTCGAATCTTGATTATCTCTCTTGATTAATGAATTGATTGATAAAAAAATAACTCTTATTTGTGTATGCCATATATTTAACATTAATATTAAATATTAGATTACTTAATAATCTGTAACATTTCTAGTGCTGGGAGTAAATGTGTGTACGTTTATTGTTTTTGTAATATAGCAAACTGTGACCAGAAACATCCAATTTTATTACAGGTAATTGTTATGAAAGCATGTACGTATGAAGGAATAAAGCTTTTGTATTCGTAACTTTCAGTCCTAAACTGGTACTTAAAAGGCAACACATGTAGCTTTTAGATCCTTTGTGCTTTAAATTTGGAACTACGCTTTATTCCCTAGCTTTTTTGGCTTCCATTCTCCTCTATACTTACGAATTTTGCATGCAGAATTTTGATTTTGAATTTTAATATTTTATATAACTCTGTTATGAAAGCAAAAACGGTTGAGTGCTTTTGGTAAAATATTATTTTCTACTTTAAACAAGAAGTAAGGTATTTTTTCACAGGTAATTAAACTAATGTCGTCCGACAGCTGATAATATGATATCGGTCACCTAATAAAGGTAAGACTTCAATAAAGGGTAAAGTAAAAATAAATAGTTATTGTAGCTACATGGTTCTATGTCGTGGACAACGTTGTGTTAGTCTATGTCGTGAACCATAAAAATACGACGAAAGAATCACAAAGATCGCTGACAGACAAAAAACAAACTATTTTGTATTGACTTGATCCATTGAATTAAATATTTAATTAAAATCGTTTTACCTAAATCACGTATAGGTACACCCTTGCACACAGAAATATAAGTACTGCAATAACTGTAGTTACATTAAACGCGAGAACTTTACAGTCCTTTTATATTAAATTTTTAATACAATATTACTATAGTGCAGGAATTCAAACACAATAAGTTTAAGTTGAGGCATGATTTTGCTTAATGACCACAGCGCTGATTTTTAATGAGCCCTGATTTCCGGTAAAGCAGTTCGATCGATTTACGAGTTCATATTGATTGTATATTAATTGCTTTCTATTCTCTGTTAAACAGAAATGTGTTTAAAAAATCGATTCCAAATTAAGAATAAAATTGTTAAATATATTAATTTGAATCGCATTTGTTTATTAAGTACTAAATACGTACTTTTCTGGTTTTGTATGTATATATACTAGTGATTGCGACCGTGGTAACATAATTTGTGGACGAATACTCACCAGTATTCGCTCTCAGGATGCACAGTAGAATTTATGAGGGCATCTCCGGTTGTGGCCATCAATTCCGTTTAGCGCCTAATAGTGGCTTTTGAGCATTTGTCACAGCCTCTTATTATTTGCGACAGGATGGCGTCAAGGCTCAGTATAGGGTAGGATATTTTTTTATAAGTTTTTTTTTTATTTTCAAACATTTCTTGAATAGTACATGGTTTTAAATACTGTTTATATTTATTAAGTTTTATTTATTTATATAAATAAAATGACACTATAGAATAGTAGGCAGAGTAAGTCATATTAGAAGTGTTCCGGTTTGTATTCCCAACTACGCCAGATAAATGTTTATATGCTGGTTCAGGGGTTCGGTAATGTCTCATTAAGGAATTCTAATTGGAGGTATGAGTATGTGAGCATTTATTTATTATAATTAACAGTTAGCATTTGAATACTGAATTATTTTTGATCACTTTGTATATTAATTTATTGTATTTAGTGCTATAATAATTGAAGCTCGCAATATTTTAGTACCCAGGTACGGGAACAAAAAAAAACAAAAAGACAACTTATTCTGATCATTATAGGCACCAGTTTCGTGCCAGACAGTGCTTATCAGAACTTTATATCTTCGAAAAATTCTACAGCAATGTGACTTATCTTATTGTCGAAAGTTGAAATTTATTAATTCAAAAAAGTGTTGTTGTACTTTTTCCAAGTTTACTGTATAGCTAGAAGTCACGATCGAGTCCACTACACCCGTGGTATGGCGACGTACAATTTATGTCTCAACAAACCGTGCAATGTGCATTTTACGACGGCTGCCGTATCCTATGCTCGATGTTTCGATTTACGATGCGATTCAACGGAAAAAACTACTGCAGACAAACTGAACGTGTAATGTATTATAGGTACGTTGCAAAAATCGAGTCAAGAGCGAGTGAATGGATTCACAAATGGAATACATCAAATCGGTTTGAATATTGGTCTCCAATAGTAGTCAGACTGCAAGTTCATGCACGCACTTCTAATATTATGATGTTATTTGTGTATTAAAAATAATTATTACTTATTTCGATAAAGAAACACAAATTGAGGGAATTGCATACCTGCGAGTTCTTCATTATAGTTTAAAAAATAAATGAAGTCTGCTAAACCAAATAGATTATGGTTTTTACCCCTCGCGCTGTGAGAAGATAATAATCCAGCGTTAGGACAATTACAGGGTTGTGATTATAATAATAACCTGAGCCGTACAAGGGAAAGAAATATTATGTGATAAAAAAACAACATTTGAAACAAATGTTTACAAAAATTACAGTAAGTCTATTTTTGTTTAAAGCATATATGAGGTTCTGTATGAGGATTATTTTACTTAGTTAATACAAAAGTGATTTACTGCTATTTCTACGCACGCTCCTTAAAATACATTGTGGTACATTGTAATGACAACACAGATTATAAATGCACTTTAATTAAACTGTATTTGAACATAATTTATAGAAATTATTTAATGTTCAGTAATAAGAAGTAGATGCAACATCTCTGCATAATTTCTTAAATACTTTTTCAAATATTCCTTTTACATTTAAAACCCCAAAATCAGTATACAATTATCTACGTCATATGGCTGTCATGGGTTCACCTAAATCTATAATAATATTTACAAAATTTCCACTTCCGTTGAGTAAATTCAGAGAAAATTAAATGTGATAGATAAAAAGATGGAAAAGAGACTGATAAACTTTTTTTTTTCATCGGATGTGCAGAACCTTATTAACCTATGAGAAAAGCAGAATTCATACTTCTGAATAGAGTAAAAACGCTTTTTATGATATTTCAAAAGGCTTTAAACTCCATTTGACATGATTTTATTTGAATGCCATTATCGTATTGGCCTCGAGGGGGTAATCGATGCGTTACCAAGGAACGCCATGCCGCGCTTGAAATACAGGATGGAAGCCTTACACCGTGAGCTACACAAACAGCGATTATAGTGAATTTTTTTTTTTATAAATTATTATTATTTCCCAAATATGAAAGGCAGAAAAATAGACTTAATCGAGAAAAAGTACTATTAAATTATATCTCGATTATCAGTTTAATCACAACACTATTTGCTGCGTGGTGGTGTGTTTCTAGAATCAATTGTGAATTTTTTTATCAGATATCGGATGAATCCTGGACAATAACTCAAGAAACTAGATGGATTGTATTTACTTGTAGTCAAGCACCTAAGGGTCACGTCCCGTATTCTGCAGATGTGCACGTGTAACGGTGATCACCTACCATCACATGACACAACTGTTATGTATATAGAGAAAAATTATACGCATAAAGAGACGAACACAGAAAATTTCATATCTCAGAAGTGCAAACGAAATGTAGTTTCTCACAAGTGTCACCGAGATTAAATTCAAACAAGACCCTAGCTCTATTTGAAGCTGTTTGTTAATTGTACCTTTTATTGTAATACCACGTAAATATATACAATTTTACCTACCAGAATATTTGAGTAATACTTATTCAGTTGTTCAACAAAATTGTTAGTTTGTACCAGTTTAATTACAAATTCTTACAATGGTACATAAACAAATAATTAGAATTTTTACATCAAAAGACATAACTATAAACTTACACATTATTTCTTCGTATCCTTACATTACATCTGTATCAATAAATTAAAGCTATTTAATTACTTTAAACTTAATGATGTTATTGATAATTGAAAGGTTATTTTACGACGTAGCGAGCGATCTATAGTTTTTAATTTAAATTTCTTCTTATTCTCAATTTTCACATTGTTATAATGACAATTAAACACCATAAATGTTCACCATCACCGTGGGGAGTCTAGAAAAAAATACGACTAGACATAAGACAACTCTTTGTAAAACTCAGTCACAAGTCACATAATAAGGAACAAATAAATTTAAAAAATCGCTCGTTTCATGCCCTCGTGCTAGCATCGCCCGACAACGTGAGATCAAACGTTGCTAGGTCACGGAACATTTTAGAACACTCAACGTTCTCGAGTTTCGAGATGTCCCAGAGATATTAATTTATTGACAGGCGACCCTACGACTGTATACCGATTCAAACACGATTGTTTTGTATCGATCAACGAGATTTTTCTGATTCCCGCCGGAATTTACCAATCACTGTTTAGAAGCTATAGAGAAGCAGAGATAAAGGTGTGAATTTGGCTTCATTGAACCTTAAGTTCGAGCCAACTTGCCCTGTTCTTGCTCCGCCCTGCTTAACAAGGGTATGGCATTAGATAGTTTATAGATTAATCCCGAATTTATTCGTGTAGGAAGGGTTCTTTATTTGTCTGAGTACTGTTTTCGTAGAATTTACAGTGAAATGTCGACATTGGCAATATATCGGAGATGTATTTGTTATTATCAAATTTGATACTAACTCTAAAAACAGCAATGACCACATCCTACCTAATGATCGTGATGGTAGATGATCTACTGATCATCAGCTCGATTGGCCAAATAAATCGTGAAGTACAATTTTCATGTATAGTAACTACAATAATTTTAGTTAAATTAGCCTTAATTAATTTAAATAGTTATTGCGTACTGGCCTTACTTAACAATACATACACCTAAATATTACAACTTAATTACAATTATTAAAAGCATAAAAATAAAACCTTTTATATTTATAACTAAAAGTTCTACGTAATTTGATTACATTCAATTAACATAGGTCGAGAAGCCATTCCATCAAAATTTGGGAATATATAGCAGTTCGTACTTTTTTAAATTTTATCTTCTTAACACTGAAAAAAAGCATTCCACTTGAAAGCTTAAGCGATAAAATGGTTTAGTTTCTTCACTAAAACTAAGGAACTTTGTGGAAGAACCGAACAGCTATCTCTCTCAAAGACCTTTAAATTACACACCAACTTCCAGCAAAGTTTTAATCTGAATTCATTATATTATGTCTATTTTCGTTGTTTGTCAGCGAAGAAATGTAAAAAGTGGCTAATACGAATACTGGCTGTATTGTCACTTTGTTAACGTGGCAATGGTTCCTGTAGGATACAAACATTATGGCATAGAAACAGGAGACTTACTCCCATATTTGTTGTAAAGGCCACTTTCTATCCTTGAATTCAAGCCAAAATCTACTAGTACTGCACTAGTACCTAGCAGAACAGAAGAGAAGGAAATATAGCATTCTGTTCTTTTTTGGAGGTTTCGGGGATCTGTATGCTCTAGATTAATGCCGGTGGCACTTAGAAATATGTTTGATTATAAGGTTCTATATTCACGCTTGTTTTAAAAAGCAACTGTGTAATATTTTGTCATATTTTGGTTTCAGTCCTAGCTTGATGCTGGTTCTTACTTTCTTCTTGGTTGGCTATTCTTCTGTGATCCCTTGATGTTTCAGATAATCATTAGCACGTGGCCGGCAACTCGGAATGCTAGCTAATGTTATAAAAAGTAAAGATAAAATACAATTACTAATTGCATTGCAACTTTATCTATGTATGTCTATATCGACACCGGAAAGCATTTCGGAAAATGCAACTTTACGCAGGAGCAATTACAAAAACAATAATTAAAAACAACAATTTACAAAAATCATAACCTGTGAACTAAAAGATTTAGAAAGCCCATTTCTGTGGCAATTTAACTTTAAACTAAAACCTTTTATTTGCAATCGATCGAATCATTCTAAGATTAGTTTAATGGATTTTATTACCTGATACAGCAATTGGTTTTTTAATTAACAGCAAAGATCGCTTTCCGGCGTCGATATAAGAATATATTTTTTAAACTTATTGCTGTAGAACACAACAAGATTATTAATTCTCCTGACATTGTATAAAGCCGTTAAAAACATGTAAACAATATGCAAACTCAAGTTTCCGACTGTTAACGTCTTAACACGGAATAACATGCAAATTGTTCTCTGATCGAGAATCAAGTCGCTCTCAATGATGGATAAAACGGTTTTAGGCGGTTTAAACCGGATTACACCGCACCAAAGCGAAGGCATTCATTTATTATGTAAATAGACGACAAATTAAATCCGATGGGTATTTGGTTTGACAAAACATTTAGGTCGACAAACTGTGTGACACTGGTGTGTTCAAAGCAAAATGAAAACCCAACGTTGAATGGCAAAGTATTGAATATATATATATATATGTAGTATAGAATAAAGGAAGTAAGAATTTTGCAACTCATATTGTCGTTGATGCCTAAAACTACGAAAGCCTCGCCGATTCTTTCACCTACAAAAATCGTTGAAGTAATTGAAATAAATACTAATAATATTAGTTTGGCAATTATTTCCACTATCTGTATTTATCATAACTCATAACCGTTCCACAGCTGAACTTCTGTCTCCGCTAAATGTGAGATGTAAAGGACATAATGCACCATGCTGGCCAAATGATTGGTAGATTTTTAACATCTTTGAGAAAATTATGAAGATCTGTCTTTTACATGCAGATTTCATCACGATGTTTACCTTCCTGTAGCAAGGGATAATTAATTTGAAAAATCTGAAGTGCGCACAAGTTTAAAATCCTGGCGGTCGTCCGAGAGACCATCGTTCTAAGTACCGGGCTCTCATTGCCCATCTTATTTTTGTATAAAAAGTCCTAAAGTTATAAAGCGGCTTTCACTCCAGAACCATTTCATTTAGATTTAAGACATTATATTTTCAGAAAGAATAAAATTCACTTACAGGATTTACATTAATTATACATAAATTAACTCATGGCGGATTGCATACATTTTACTTATGATACAGGTACTCACAACTTATATGCTACGCTGAGATGTTTAATTGTATGATTACAACTAAATAGTTCAGCTGTCAAAAAACACTCCGTGAGTACCCGAATCAAAGTAAAATTCTTCCTTCACTTAATTCTAATACAAGGTAAGATTAGGATTAATTCACCTCATAAATTATTTCAATGAGTATAATGTTCTTATGGTAATGACAACAGTTTAGCAATTGCATTTCCTTATTCCTATTAGCGTTTATGACATAGTTAATATACCTACATAACAATGTTAAATACATGGTGCAGTGATCTTGATCTAGGTCCCTTCAATGTTATTGTCACGTCATTATTATTGGATGCATGTATTCAGTGACAAATTGTGTACTATTACTAATAACAATATTCATCAGAACCATCGCGTTGTCTTAACAGCCTTTGCATACATAAAATATTTAAATATACAACTTACATCAATAGTTTGTTTAAAGGCAAATAAGACAAGGAAGTCCGGAAATGTCATGCAAAGAGGAAGTATTCACAAATCATTAAAGATATGTTAGATATACTATGGGATTTATTAGGTTATTTTTATTACAGTAGTCGACGATCGACCTGATGAGCTAGCTGATGGCTAAATGGCAAAGACATCACAGACGAGTCGACGGGTAAGAAGGATCCGGGGAATCTACTGACATATTTTACCCTTCATTCTAGAGAGAAGATGATAGCCAGCCGGATAGTGTAGTATTTACAATACTTACATGTTTTTATATCTAGTATTTTGGCACTCGCATAGTTTGTAACTCTTATAGTACTCCTTTGGTTAACTTCTTTTATAATTTCCTGTATCTTTTATCCATTTATTCTGTAATTTCTTTATATATTTTATTAGTTAAATGTTTTGTTATTGTTGTCAAATGTTTGACATATGTTCTAAATTATTGTCATCATGATTACTTTTATTTTTAATTTGTATAATTTTTATCCTTTTTGTTAACGTTCTTTATTAGGCTGAATATAAATTTTAAATTTATAAATAGAATATAATAAGAGAATTATTCCAGAAGATTCGACTTATAAAAGGCGAGCTGGTGACGACATGAACACTCTCTATCGGACTCTCTAACAGTCTCTCTCAGTCTCTCGCGTATTGGTCACAACACTGGTAGCTTGAAGCAGTTACTCGCGTGTGGGTCGCAAGTCTTGGATCTCTACACTACCAGTCTCTATCAGTCTCTCTCGCGTATGGGTCGCAACTCTTGGATATCGACACGAACAGTCTCACGAGTGAAGTTACAATTACGATACGGAGCAGTCTCTCTCGCGTGTGGGTCGCAACAGTGGTTACTTGAAGGAGTCTCATGCTAAAAGTCTCTATCGGAACAGTGTCGCGGGTGTAGTCACAATTACGGAACGAGACAATCTACGCGTCTCGTGCGTATTAACGCACGCCTGGTTAAGGCGGTCTCCGTGCGCTGAACGCCGGGGACTCCGATCGTCTCGTGCGCCCTTAACGCACGCTTCAGTCGCCGAGGTCTCCGTGCGCTGAACGCCGGGGACTCCGGTAGTCTCGTGCGCCCTAAACGCACGCTCCAGTCGCCGAGGTCTTCATGCGCTGCCCGCCAAAGAAGCGACGGGCTTACCTTCTTACTTACAAGTGACCTTCTTTTTAGTTTCTTAATCTTGTAACTACTGTATTTTAGTCATTGTAACCGCCAGGAAGTCTTAACTACATTAAATCTTCTTAAAATATCTACATATCTTATTTTAACGTTACAATAGTTAAAAAAACCCTGACACAGTGCACTAGCGACCTTCTAAAAGACCTGGATCTTACCTCGTCGTTTGTTCATTAAGGTGTTTAATGACCGGTGGAGGTTTGTTAATGGCAGAAAATAAGACGGACCAGTTGTAAATAAAAGTAATGTCGTTGAACATAATCTTGTACGTTAAGGTTAAGAGAAAATTTTTATTTAGTTATTTACCTAATTTTGGATCTAAAGTGATGTGGCAATTCGTAGCTTCACGCAGCTTGATTTAAAGTAACTCAAGACTATGACTTATTAAATACACCAAACTTTAAGTTAGTAGTTTATGTTAATTATGGTAGGAGATCAGAATTAAAAGTGTATTAAAAGAATTACCCGTTCCCTTTGAAACTAATACTATGAAAGTAATACTTTCAATCGGACTAGCGAGCACTAAACGGTTGATAGGAAAGCCAGTCAAGCTAAGTTGGAAATCCAGTTCGGATGACATTGTTGTCGGTGTACTAATAGTTCCGCTTCTATCAGTATGTTTCATCAATTCTGGGTACCGCAACTAGTTTAAACAATGTTTAAACTTCTCAGCTGTTGTTATAGAGACATGATTGCAAGAGCTGAGTGGTTCTCTCCCGTGAAAGTTTTAATGGAGATTTGAATGAGATTCTTCGTATCTATGAGCATGGGAGTCGCAATGTAGGTAAGGTATGTTACCTGGAATTATATAAAAAAAAGTTTGGAATGCTTTAAGAATTTGTACCTTAACTACGAATTTTTATGGTGAAGTAAGTCACGGTTCGGTATAAAATATATGAAAGGAGTAAATCGGCGAACTGATAAGTGCCAGGGATATTCGCTCGGGTCCTCGCACAATAATTAGTAAGTAAGGCCATAGTCCATTAATTACACTGGCCAATTCCTAATTAGCAGACTTATACAGAGAACATTATAGAGATGTTTCAGGTGCACACATTTCCTCACAATGTTTTCCTTCTCCGAAGTAAGTGTAATGATACTCATGTAATTTGAAAATTTATGGCTGCTTGCAGGATGTAATGACGTACATATCACCGGACTATTTATTAATCTCTTCATTTTGTTGGTATATCCCCAACCACGGAACAGTTTTAAGCAGTAAAGATGAACATTTTACCTGATCACGTGCGTACAAAATCCTATAATATGAGCGTTCTCTTTGCGTGTGTCGACCACAGCGCCTCCCGGGTCTTTCCTATCCAATTAGGATTTACTGCACGGACGCAGTTCGAGCGGAAATTGAATGTTTTCATGTTAGTCTACATAAACACCATCCCGTCATTCGACACTATGCCACCTCTGCATGCTATCTAAATATTTTCGCGCTCTCAGTTATCTGAGACTTACCACCACTTATGTGGTGGCCAACAAATTATTTTTAATTCTTGACATTAAAGTTTCCGTCAATTGTCATTTTTATGAATGTGGAAATGTTAGCTGAAACATCGAATTGAGGTAAATGTGTATTAATTTATTGATTTATTTAAGGTATCTCATTTTATGATAAAAGAAATATTTTTTTCTTATTGAAATAAGTAAGTAATCTAGCTGGTGTTACATTGTTGCTGCCATGGGTCCAATTAAGTGTCGTTTATAGATTCCCTGGTAAATGTAATTGTAAGATATAATTTCATGGTATTATAAAGAGTTATATCAATGTAATAAAATATGTTTTATCACTTTCAAACATTGTTTTTATTTATTTATTCTTCAATTAAACCTTAAAACTAAGTTACAATGGGCGGATTTAATGTCTGATGGCATTCTCACGAGTCAACTCTCGGCGAAGGTTATTAGTTGCGGTAGGTGATAAATGAAAAAAATAAATAATAATAAACTAATAATACATTACTACATATAATATAAGATATAATAATTACGTATGTATGTATATATTTATATTGTTATTGATAAGGAAGCTGTAATTATGTCGTGATCGCGTCGGTGACGCCTTTTGTGTTACAGTAAGTTCTTGGGCGGTGAGGGCTTCTCAACACCAAGTGTCTCGTTTGCTTGTTCTTTTTCTGTGTAGGCTAAAAACGAATTTCATATTTTCTCATACTAACCTCGAATTTCGATAGCCCCTTATAACTAATTTCAGATAATGGTTATCACCATCAGCTACTTCTACTTTCAGACTTTCTTCTGAGCTTGTGCTTCTTTATAAATAAACAGAAACGCTCCTACTAAGGACATACCTGCAACTGGATCTGATCAGGGGAATAATGCCCCGTATTAGTGAGCGGCTTTTTCAAAGGTGTCCGTGATTGCTTTTTAATTATTTATCGACTGGACCCCATCGCTGGCTTCCGCTACTGAGGGGCGGCCGCTCTCTGTTTGTAATGTTTCAGTACTTCTATCATTAATTATACGGTAATGACATCGACGGGTCGCACGTAGATAATATTACGATATTTATCATGACAATTAAATATTAGATTCACGTAATATTATTTATAGTAATTATGTCAATGATGAATTTTATACTTTTTAGGATTCCGGACATTCCGTAAGCGCGGAACTCTTATCGCGTTTCTGATAGTTTACCCAACTGTGATTACCGGTTTTTTTCAATTTCACTTGCAAGTTGTCTATTCTCCCTTCACGTGTGAGCTACGGATCCTATTTTTTAAATAATATACGTAATTATAAATCCTTACACATCAATAACAGGAAAACCTATCGGTGTCCATGATTTTGATGATAATAGCGTAATGCCTATTGGTAACATCTGCCGATAATTATAGGTTATAACCATGATGGAGGAGTGCGGTTGGCACACCTATTGAGTACATTACGGAAAATTCATAGATATTCATTTATATTATTCAGTCTTTATTATCACTTCACAAGGATGTTAAGATGAACTTGATGCCTAATGGGATGTTCCACCGGTAAACCTTAAATGTTGAGAATATGTGAAAAGTTAAAAAAAAAACTATGAGTCTTTCAACATTTTGTCAAAGATGTATAAAGTTTTCCAATTCGTATTTGTGAAGTGCTGGACTATATATCATATATGTAAAGGTATATAGCCGTTACATAAGTAAAGTCACATTGCCATAGGGCAAGGTGACAAAATATTCGAGATGTATAGTGGGGCAGTTATGCATTGTAACAATAACGACAGAGAATTAAGAAATAAGTAAGTGTGTTACTATAATTTCCTTCATTAATAAAATACTCATTAAGTTTGAGAACTGGAGCCACCATTTTCCTTAACAAAAAACCTTATTTTAAATCATAATTATAATCTTTGCTTAAATTTCTTTATAGTATTCAGTCAATTTAATGTCATAGGCTGTATAATTCAGCCGTGGATCTAATTTCAATTAAAGCTTCATTAATTCATGTCGAACATGTAAATTTATTGTGCGAGCTCTAAATATATGTAAAAATAATCGATACAAATTGTTTATATAGTACAGTAGAACCCCGCTGGGTCGGAGGGCGCCGGACTGACGCCACGAATCGTCTCACAGTAATAACGACAGTAAGGAACTCTATAGAAGTTTTAGCCGTATTTGGGCGGCCTAGAATACTCCCCCTAATCCCATGCTGACAAAACAGGGTGTCGTAACAGGTGACAGAAGTTAGCCTGCTTGGTGGTAGGGCTTCGCGTAATAATTATATTATCAGTATTATTATTAAGTCATTAATATTATTACTGGTATTATTATCTTTCCGTAAAGCCTGCCTCCTGGTTGAGGCAGCCGCCAAACGACTCGTCGTGTTCCGGCTGGGGACTTGAGAGCCAGTACTTTCTTTCTTACTTCTTATTTCCTAGCCGACAATACATCAGTGATACATTTAGTCTTATTGATGTCCATGGGCGACGATGATCACTTACCATCAGGTGGCTTGTCTGCTCGTTTGTCGGCTATTAACATAAAAAGAAACTACGTGGTTAGTGCCTGCCAAATCTGAAATTACTAACTAATGCCCGCTAGTACCCATTATTGTATCACTGCTCGGTTCGAGTTTCATCTCACGATTAGAGGTATTTGGGCCGCCACGCTGGTCGAATGCAGATTGGCAAACTTCAAATGAGAACATTAATGGTGACTCTCAGGCATGCTAGTTTCCATACGATGTTTTCCTTCACCGAAGCAAGTTGTAATTATTTTTAGAAACGCACATATTTTTAAAATGACAGGTGCGTGCAGGACATAACCAAAGTCTCATGTGTAGGTGACCAACGTTCTAACAACAAGCTGTCATAGATTTTGATGTACTGATTATTAGTTCGACTTATTCCCCCTAGAGGATTTGTCCAGTTCAGATGATTAGTTCAAATGACTAATGAAATTAAGTAATGCCGATTTCAGATTTTACTTTTTTCAAATTTATAATATTGTAAATATGTTGTAAGATTTGTATTAGGATACCGCACGAAGGATATTAAAAATTAAAAAAAAAACACACTAACCACCTTACAAATCACATTAATTTATTTCACTCGTTCTCGCACTGAATTAATATCGTAACCGAACAGATCAAGTGTATAAAGTAATCATTACCGGTCGTTGGACCGTTTGAATCGCCTTCAAACGGTTGGAGCCCCGCCGGGACAGCGGTGACTGGGGGCTCCGCGCCTACGCGACGTCGCGACCCGAGCCCTTTGATCGTAGAAATCACCCAATGAGTTAATTAAACATCAATTTGACAATTTCTCTCCACTACCTATTTGATTTCGGCGTAAATTTATCAGTTGTCGAGGGAATTTGTAAATGTCGGCGTAATTTGTGACGAACGTGAGCGCGCTTGAGTGCTAAACTTCAACTACTTGAAGTAACTGTTAAAGAGCAATCAAGGTGAAATAATCATATAAATTACAGAGTGTTTCATTACTTTAAGATTTTATGACTCTAACAGTTTTTGTTTATAGATTTACATCCTATTATAATACATTACATTGGTCAGACTTAATGCTTTGTGCCATTTTAAGATCAATTCTCGGTAATAGTGAGATGTTACAGTTGATTTAAAAACAAATATTATAAAGAAAAACTATCCACACAATGATATACACTACAAATAACAAACGGAACCCATAAAGGGTAAATACGATCACTTATACCTTCGTCTCTCTGTCTGACCGTCTGTCATGACATAATAACCAGGTGGAATAAGTTGAAAAATTTACTTCGAAGAGTCATGTGACCTAATCACGAAAACGAACCGTACATAAACGAAATTTGACTTAAATATATATATGTTTCATGTAAACTTTTTGTTTGCGTCGCATAAATATACATGTTATATGGTATTCTAAATTAAATTTTATTATTTAAATGACTTTCTTAAAAAACCTCAATTGGACCGCAACCACAATTGGAAATGGTATTAATTGAAGAACACGAAGGAAAAAAAAATATCCATCATGAAATTTGATACATTGACAAATGGAAACAACAAAATATTTGTAAAATATTCATTCGAATTCGAGATTGCTGATTCACAAACATTCTTCTAATATAATAAAACATAAATATAAGGTTAATTATATTAATTGCATTTTACAGGTAAGATAACGCCCTCCGATATACCTGTTACGTCTATAAGAGACCTATTAAGTCTCCCAGTGCAGATTAAAAGAATGCTTCGGGTAAATACAATATATCTCCATTTGTGCGATTTACCGTGAAACTAATTGAATAATCCCGTGTGTTCGGGACAAGCATTTACTTAATGACAATTTAATGCCGCAATGTCCTGTTTACCCTACTTTCAGGTAAACTTCGGAATGTTAGTTCAGTAAGAGAAGTAGCGTGGCGGAGTTAATTGAAGGTTACATGTGGTTCGTCTGTAACGGTCTCATTGTTGTTGGAACTAAAACAAAAGTAAAGCATTTAAACTTGGCGATGGTCACGTCTCAGAATTAAAGGAAGAGATTTCTGAAATCAAAATCGAAATCATTATTAATTCTTAGGTGGAATAATAGAGGCAAAGTATGTATGTATTGATTACTTCTTAATACTTCAGTTATAGAGCGCTTATTGCCAACCGACATATTCATACAAAACATTTTGCTCTGAAAGTGTCAGTAAAAATTATCATACATTTTGTTTTATAGAAGAAGTGATTATTTTTTATTAGATGGATTGCATGCTCATCTACTTCCATGGCGAGAAAATTATAAATTTTCCGTTTCGCCTGTAAGAACTTCATGTCTTTTATCTTTTTTGTTTCTTTTTCTGTAAATGTGAATTTTGTCCGTTTAATAAAGAAGCCGATTTCTTTCTGATTATCACTAATTACAACAAAACTTTTCGTTCGTGAAAATTTCAGGGGGTCAAGATATGGTTCAATGACCTCTAATGAGTGGACGTGACTAGGAAATGACTGAGACATTTTTTTTAACTGACGAGGGTTATTTTGAGGGGTTGGAACATTTTTCGACATTTTCAAAGGAAGCCATATTAATGGTTGGTAGATTCTTGTGTCAGTTTTTGCATATGACAAATTGCGAAGATTTATGTACCGTACCGGGTCAACGTAAATATTAATCATTTTAATGTTGTGTATTTAAAATACAAATTAATTAGCCCTGCCCTCAGTCATTATTTAAGTTATAGACAATACAAAATTTAATTTACTAAGTAATTATCTTGGATTAGAATAATAACCTTGACTATTATTTTATTAACATTGAATTCTTTAAACAACGACCGAATTTAGCCCAACTCCAAGACTGACAGCTGACAGCCTATTGCTAAAATATATGTAATATCTACATTATTTTGCTTACTTATCTATATGAATATTATAAAGAGAGAGTGCGATTATTGTGAGTTTGTGTACATGCGGAAAGTAATCTCCGGAAACACTGCACCTATTTGATTTTTTTTACATTTGAAAAGCCATAGCCATAGCCATAGCCCAGTTGGTAGTGACCCTGCCTGCCGAGCGAGGAGTCCCGGGTTCGATTCCCGGCCGGGGCAGACATTTATGTGACAGATAAATGTTTGTTCTCGGGTCATGGGTGTTCGTGATGTCATATCTGTGTATGTCCATACCTCCCGCAACACAGGGAATCCTAGTGCGGGGTGTGTGTGTAAACGTTTATTTATTTATTTATTATTTATTTACTTTTTTTCAGATGGTCATAGTGTCATACAAATTCTCCATCTCTTTGTCTGAATGCGACAATCTCAAAAATTACGGCACGGGTTTTCATACGTCTTTTACTATTAGATAGACTGGGTCACGAGAAAGGTTTAGATACATGACATTAAGAAAATTAAAAAAAAATACCCGATAAAACTAAGGGTTAAATTACTTTTTGTGAACAAAAAATCAAGATTCCCGCAGCGAAACGAGGGAAAGTTACAAATAGAATATATTTCGAAAGAACAATATTCCAATGTTGATATTTTGTTGTAGTGGTTATAAGGGAGTATAAATGTACAAAGCATTTCATTCAGTTTCTTCATACTTAGGTTTGATTTTTTTGTTTATGAAGTTTTGAAGTAATCAACGAAAATAGATCCTCAATGACTAACTTCACAATATGATTCGAATTCATAGCAATATATTCAACATATAAACAATTTTTGAACTAAATAAATAATTTAGAACCACATCATATTTTAGATTTTAAATTTTTAAATTCACAAATACTCAAATATCAAAATTCTGACATTGGCGCAGAAAAGCGTATAATATTACAATTTGGAAAATAACTACGCCTTGTCACAAGAATTTTTCTTAAAATGACATCTAATTTTAAATAACGCTATTTCTCTTTAAATATTTTACCATCCCCTAATATTGTTTTACTAACTAATAAATGAATGAGCCAAACAAATCAAACATTGTAATAAGGGTCAAAGCCATTATGACGATCGAATCAGATTGGAATAAACATTTCAAATGAATTACGCTTTCAGTAGGGTTTTCTTTCAAAATATTTCCACGAGGGAATTTCTAAAGCCACGCTCGCATTTTAAAATAGTTTTACGTAAAAGCCGTTCAAGTATTTTATGCGAATAATTCAACGTTCGCGTAAAGAACTTGATTTCTCTCTACTATAAGCACGTCATATATGTGTTCGTGGCGTGAAATATTGACCGAACTTGTTCGAAACATATTTTGCCAATTTATTTTTACAGTACCAACAGCTTAATCATGCCGGCAAGTTTTGAGGGTGTATCTAAAAATTCTCGTCGAGCTTCTGGAATACATTATATTTTATATTTATTGATTAGTACCAAATATCATTAAATTTTATTATCTCGTAGCAGCTAAGTGAAACAAATTTGAGTAATTTTGGGCCCAGATGGTTTTAAGATTGTTACATGAATGTTTCCATGGTTACCAAGCATATTATCGTAGTCGATTTTGAAGAGGTTAGAGAATATCATATACCAACAGTATCAAGTGTTTTTTACAAAGTGAAAATAAAAAAAATATAATCATGCTATTCAAATGGAAAATGGTATTTAATTTATAGTAATATTAATATATAATATTCATATATTCCAGATGTGTATAAATTGAGAACCATTTTATTTTTATTAATGTAGGTTTCAATAATAATAATAATTCAATCAAATTTATCATCGTGTCCAGGTAAGTGTTCATTAACTTTAGTGTATCGCCGACAGGAAATTAATTACGACGAACGGATTAAATTAAAGGCTCGTAAAAATGTTGGTTATATATTATGTGGTAACTTGTTTACTGTGGTCAACACTGTGCTTAATCCATAACCTATATTCACTTTTACTTTCATGGACAAAAAGCTCTTGTACTTTTAATGCCGTTGAGGAGTGCAGTTTTATTTGAAACTTTCAAGGGCTCCCGAGTATCTTACATGCTTTATTAAATAACAACGACTACTACAGAGATTTTTACAAATCTAATTTAAAACTAGCGAATAAAATTGTATAGTATCGCTTTTGATCTATATACAGTTTTTTTAATTCGGTCTAAAAATTTGTCCGAAATTGAAGGAATTTGGAAAGGCGCCCTAAATTTTGGCCATTATGTGTTATATGTATGCAAAAAACGGTATAATTCCATAACTATATTAATACGAGTCGTTTTGTTTTTTGCATCTCGTGTAAAATATAATTTTATGTAAACACTTGCAGACGTTGTCAACCAATTTTATTGCAGTAAAATTTCGTTGAAAAATAAAAACAAACAATTTTTTCGGAACCGGATCGCAGCGCTACCTGATACCGGATATAAGCCTGTGAAATTAAGCCATTAGGGAATTTAAACATATGAAAACATCACAAAAATTGATCCAGTCGTATAAGAGCAGATATTGTCTTGCACACGTGCGGAGTTCAAAAATATCGTTTTGCATGAATCCTTGATATCCCGACACTTTACGCTAATCGTGGTTGATTGAATGACCTAAACAACTTTCAATACAGCCCATAGCTAAATTCTTGAGCACTTTTGTATTTCTAAAATAACATTACGCTGTCTTTTCTGCTTGTTAGCAGTAGATTTAAATTATTTACGCACGACAGGTTCAGACACTAGGTTTAATCTTCAATGTCTTCACGATTTCGCGCTAGAATAGTATAGTACACTCAAAAATTTCCCGAAAAGATGTCCACGCCCAGCTTCACTGCTAATGTATTGTAACCATATGGTTTTGTCGGCAATTTTTCTGACATTTGATATACAATAATAATAATATGCTCATCACATAAACCTACCTATTAATGGGGTGACATTATCAAACAAGGGGTGATGGAACGCACGGAAGCTCGCCGACTGTCCCCCGAGGACTGTGTTTGCAGACACCTGATACAAGACGGTAATGCAATAATTGTGTGCGCATTTAGTGCAGTTTTTATAAATGGGCAGTCCGTGACCATGATATAATACATGGAAAATAGTTGCTGGCACGCATTGTTTAACTAATAATACTATACATATGTAACAACTAGTTTTTACGCTTCCATCTCGGTCATAATGCGTCGATGATTTATGGTGTTACATACCACCGGATGGTGGTGACCACATACTACCTGGAAGTATAAAACAATTGACAAAGGAATAAATAATACATAGTAAAGAGCAGGCTTTTTAAGGGTATTTTATTCGATGTACATTCCATACGGAATAACTTTCGTTTCTCTGTCACATACATGAACTATTCAGGTTTTGTGATAATCTATGTATAGCTATACATTAATTTGTATAAAAATATATTATTTAGGTAGTTTTACTTTATTGTTTAAAAATAACAACAGCTAGAAAAATGAGCGTAACATAAAGATGTTACGCTACACCATGATATTCTCACGCTATTGTGAAGAATGTAAGCTAACTATACTCGATGTCACAGGGACGAAAAATTAGGTTAGACAATGCACTAACCCAGTTTGCGGCGCAATGCGAGAGACGACGTTTTAATATTAAAAAAGCGTTTGAATTTTATTTCGCCGCAGAACATAGTCGAAACAATCACGCAATTATAACAAAAACTAAGGCACGGGTTTTTTTTTGTGTATTTTAATAACATTTTTCAATTTTATATTAATATATATATTATAATTATATATATATTAATAGTAAAGTTATAAAAGTTAATAATTTAAATTATAAAAATAAAAGTTATATTAAAAACGTTCACACACTCACACCCCTGCACTAGGATTCCCTGTGTTGCAGGTGGCATGGACATACACAATTATCATATCACAAACACCCATGAACCGAGAACAAACATTTATCTGTCACATAAATGTCTGCCCCGGCCGGGAATCGAACCCGGGACCCCACGCTCGGCAGGCAGAGTCACTACCAACTGGGCTACGGGGTCGTTTTATATCGGATTGCCGGACTAAATTATCCTAAAACCTCGTAAAGTTTTCATGACTGCTTCTGAAATTTTACTGTTTTCTTCACTGCTATATAGTGTACTAGTGGCACCGTTCGACTTCATTCGTATATATGTACATATATATATGTGATTAGTAAAATGCACAATCACGTTTTCTCCCTACATACATACATACCAATTTTCATGAGAATCGTTAAAACGTGTCATAAAACGATTTATAATGAAATTCAACAAAAAAAAGGAATGTACAGACAGAGAGACATTACAGATTTCAGAAGCACTACGAATAACGTACATCAGATAATAATCTTACAGAATTTATTCGTCTGGCGTAAAATTCAAGATTTCTGCGGCAAGATATGGTATCTCTTAATGCTCCTTTCTTCGGCTGAAGTTCAATACTAAAGTGTCTGATTCAACAGCGGATTGTATAAACAATTTCGATGTCCCGTCAGCGATTAATACGCTAAGTGTATTTACCGCTGACGGGACTAGCGCCCGGGGCGCCGACGAAGAAGGCATTCGACTCTACTGGAAACGGATTGATTAAATTGATGACTGTAATAAAATTATATAATTTGTACATACATATACATATAAGCGTAGACAGTGTATACTATAGATCTATTGTAATATTCTCTTTACCTCTCACTTCGAATAAAACAAGTTATGCACAATGTATGCTCAGGGGTGAAACAGAATGATGGTACTCGTATTTATGGGACCGGCCATATGACCATTTTTCAAGCAACTACCAACAACTCTGCTTTTTCAAATTTAAAATAACTGTATAATTTATGTATTTTGTAAATACTATAATATAATAATCTTTTGCTTATACTACCGTTTCAAAAAGGTGCTGTAATGTGGAGGACAAACGGCGATAGAAACTCTTCAGTTTCATTTCAAATTTCAAAATTTTATTAGAACGAATTCTTAATTAAAGTACATTTTTCATTTCATTTTGACCGTACTTACCCCCCTCCCTTCGGTGGCCTTTCTCAGCGCTATGTACAAGACCTCAGATCTCCAACGACACGCAACCGGAGTCTTGGATGTCTTTGGACGATTCAAGCTCCCACCCTAGTCACTCGCAACCCCGGAAGACTCCTTTAAGTCGCCTCTTACGACAGGCAGGGTATACCGTAAACCTACACTGCTCCCGAAAAACCCTAACCTAACCTAACCTAACAACTATTTATTTCTACTAAACATGAAACAACTAATTATATTGTTTTTTTTTAATAAGAATATACTCAGATAGAAAAGGGTAATAAACTTTCTAGACTTAAAATAAACTCATTCCGTACGACTGTATATTTAAATGGCTCTTAACTGCGAGGACCTACCGTAATGATATTTACTTTGACCACGCCATTTTATTAAAACTTATAACGCTCAGATACTTCACAGGAGAACCTACTTTAATGCTACTAAATTAAATTGTAAAATGGAAAAACAAAAATTATGGGTCTTCAAAACACTTTTCTAGTATTAGATTTCTTAAAGGAACTTTACAATTTAGTTTAGTCACGTCACAGAGGTATCCAAAATCAACTTAAAAATAGGCATATCGAGTATATGATATATATTGGTTTGTACCTATTACGTACGAGTGTGTATGGTTTGGGGTTATCCAAATGAAGTTTTAAATTATCATTCATGAAACATGAATGCTGTACGCTTTTTATTTTTTTTGTATAGCAATATTCCATTATTTACGCCTTTAGCGCATTTAAAAAAGTACAAAGTTAACTGTGTATCCGAAACTATCAAAAAACATTTTGTACCCAGCACGCGCACTCCAAAGTTTCAGTGAAGGCTTATCCGTACATTAGTATGCTGAAAGTTGTGAAAGAAAATGTTTAGGAAAACCGCCACATGCGTCTCGTTTACGATATGCAGAAATGTGACGTAATCAAAAAGAGATTTTGGGTACCCCATGGGTGAAATTAGGTTACGCGTTCGAAAATAATTTAAACAATAAACGATAATATCGTTTATTATGAGTGAGAATGACCCTTAATGAGTCATTTTCATACAGCAAAATGACAATGTTAAGACGGATTCAGCCGTGTTTGAAATAATGTTCCAGAAGTTGTATATAATAGGTTTTGTGGGCGATATATTTTTCCTTTGATTTGACTCATTGTTATTGAGGAATTATTTTTACTTTCTACGGTAACGAGAGCGCGTGGGTATAATAACATCAAGAAGACACGAGTAGAATAAAACGTAGTTCATTCATATTAAGTTTAAAAATAAAATACATTTTTTCATCATAATTATCATTAATTAGATCATCGAAAGCAAGGCTGTATCAATTTGTTAATAACTTGAAAAATGTAGTTTAATTGTTTAATTATATTTCTCAAACTTCATCATAATTAATGTTTAATAAAATTATCTTCAGACACGCAGACTTGGGCGCATTACCTGAGTTCAAACTTTTCCCAAGTTTGCTGAGTTATTCCCGGGATAGACCTCACTGCAGTAAACGCAATGCAGAAAATATGCTCCTGAAAAGTGAATATGCAATATTCATAAGAAGGTACCGAATATTTTGCAGTCTTACGAGGAAGTACTTCCTTTACTCACTAAATATGGTTGAATGCAAATTTCTTATGTTACTATTTACTCTTAATTGTTTTTATGGTATTCTAAATGCGTTTAAAAGATAATAGTGGAAAAGTCTTTTAGTAAATAAGTGAACACTCCATCGTTGACCATATTGCCACTTACCATCAGGTGGGATAAAATTAAATTCCTTATAGAATCATTCCATGTCTATAACACCCGATTTACTCCGCATAGAACGGAAATAGGCGAAATTTCATCTAAGCATGTATCTACGTATATATAAACAAGCAAATATAAAATATTTCAATACCATTTTCGCGTCTCTTTGTCAACCAATTTTTTTTTGTTTAAGCTATTAACAAGCTTGGGTTTTATTAATAAAACAATTTGAAAACAAAACGTCGCTAAATGATTATAGGTGATTATCAAACACCAGTACCTCATTAGGTTTAAAGTGGCGATGACGGAAAGGTAATATAAATATACAATATATTAATAATTTAGGGGGATAAATATATACTTTTAATAATTATAAGTAAAAAAAAAATGTCAAGTGTGTCATGTATATCAATCAAACGAAAACAATGGTTATAAAGTACACAAATATATGTTTTTTATAAATGAGTATTGAATAACATGTTAAAGAAAATACACGAAAATGTACTATTTTCCTTGACTATGAAACTTCTATTGAATATAATACGGAATATAAGTATGACATATTCTTAGATTGCAGAGTACGATAAAATGAAAATATTAATTCTCTCGTACTCTCCAAGAACAACGGCACCTATCTGAAAAATTCATTTGAAACGTACATACATTAGATACCTACTCCAGATGGACATATATATCAAGTGGATTTATATGACGATTATTTTTTGATTCCGAACGTCAGGACGGACCTCTGGTGTTAAGTAAAGTAATCCTAAAATAATTCTGGATTAGGATTATAACGATAATAACAAATGGACACTCACATCCCCTCACTAAAATTCCCTCTATTGCGGGTGCCATGGACACGCGCGATTAGATATTAAAAACATCCACGGCCCGAAAATAAAGATTTATCTAACACATAGATGTCTGCTCCGGTCAGAAATCGAAACCGAGACTCCTGGCTCGGCAGGCAGGGTCACTACCAACTACGGACAAGGTATTTGGTAAAGGTTAAATTAATACGGTACTTTCATTCGTATTAAAGAGTTTTCTTTGCAAATAATATACATACTATAAGGGTTCGAGGATATATATCTATATCTATATATATATATATATATATCATGATATACATATATCAAATGGTTTTTTATGATATATATCAAATTTTATATTATTAAGTAAATTTTTGCGTTTGTTACCGTATTTCTACTTCCCAAATGTAGATGGCGTTGGAGTAGAGTTAAAACATACTGCCTAATATAAGTTCTAATCCATAAATGGCAACACTTTTGCCGGTATTAATGGCGTCTGTCGCGTCAGAAAAATTGCTGTTTTTTAACACATATGCAAATGGTAAATATAAATAATACAATAAAATAATAATATGGCTTTCATACAAAATGGATATATATCACAAATATCCGATATTTTGATATTTATAATAAATATCGGATATTGTCGAACCCTGCCAGTTACACAACTTATATACTTATTCATTGCAGAGGCGATAATGAGGCTATATCGGACACTTAACAGCTAAAACCTGAGTCAGAAGTAAAGTTAGAAGGGTATTTTTCGTCACCCTTACTCAGGATCACCATTTTGATGTCGCATTCTTCTGGGATCCCAATAGTATCGGTCCCATTTGGGATCCTTTCTCGAGGTTAGAATGGAGCTAAAGTTTATTCATTCTGTCTTCAATTAGGGACGCGTCACGATTTATACGTATTACTGATCACGTCGTACTAATTTACACCGCCTAGGCTTCATTCATGGAAGGTGAAGGAGGGACTGGTAGACATTCGACGTCCTCATTTAATCTCAATCAGTTATTCTAACAAAATTGTTTCTTGTTAGTGACAATTTAAGATAAGATGTTTATTTGATTTTGCGCCGTATTGGGCCGGCCTAGAATACTCCTCCCAATACCATGTTGGCAGAACAGGTTAGAGACGACCGAAGCCAGTCTGCTTGGCGGTAGGGCTTCGCATAAAGATTATATTATCAGTATTATTATTGTCATTAATATTTTTATTGGTATTTTTTTTTCGTGAAGCCTGCCTGGCTAGCTACCACCCTCCTGCTAGAATCAGCCGTCAAACAACTCGTCGTGTTTAAGCTGACAACGTGTCCATGGGCGACGGTGACCACTTACAATGAGGCTGCTTGTCTGCTGGTTGGTTGGCTGTTATCATAAAAAATGTTTTTAATGCTTGTTGTTTTTAATGTTACAATGAATTAAAAAAAACATGTAACAATGTAAAGGTTCAAACCCACTACGGTTTTATCATACTAATTTAAATTAAATGTATTATTTACATTTTTAATCATCGCATTTCTTAAGCAAAAAATATATTATCCATTACAATATCAAAAAGCAATTTTCACGAAAATAATATTTGTTTAAATGTTGAATTTCAGTAGCAGTGCAAGGCGCCATGTGAATTTCAATACTTAAATAGTAAATTTAAATTTTTCATGACGTTAAATTATGCAGATTGTAATCAGTGATGAATAAATTTTAAGATATACATTTTTATTCTGTATACATTTCGGCGTCCCATCGCTAACGAGTAAACTATAATCAGCTGAATATAGGTGTTCGTCTTTGGTCAAAATTGGACCCCAGTCATTGAATAATTTTCTGTTTATTTTTTTTTTATGATACCTTTGAAGCTCGGTTTTTTAATGTAAATAGTCAAAACGAGCAGACAAGCCACCTGATGGTAAGTGATCATCGTCGCCCATGGACATCAATAAGACTAAAGGTGTCACTGATGTATTGTCGGCTAGGAAATAAGAAGTAAGAAAGAAAGTACTGGCTCTCAATGCCCCAGCCGGAAAACGAAGAGTTGTATGGCGGCTGACTCAGGCAGGAGGGTGGTAGCTAGCAAGGCAGGCTTCACGAAAAGATAATAATACCAGAAATAATATTAATGATTTAATAATAATATTGATAATATTATCTTTACATGAAGCCCTACCACCAAGCAGGCCGGCTTCTGTTGCCACTTACGACACCCTGTTCTGTCAGCATGGGATTGGAG
>PDGT01000016.1:919152-1037270 GCA_003671415.1 Megathymus violae | reverse complement strand
GCTCAGTTATAGCTAACAATCAAAAGAAAAATTAAAAATGGACATAAACAGGAGAAGAAGGTTACAAAAGTTTTGTTAACGTATTATTGTGTAGATATAAAGAATTTATAGTACAAAAAAATTAAATTTTTTCTTTTGATAAAAAGAAAAATAAAGAACATTGGATGATAATCAGAAAAGTAAAAGGGGTACAAAGGTTTTTCTTCACATATTAATGTATATGTCGGAGATGGTCATTAGTATAGATGTGAAACGAAACCCAGCACGATATCCGAGTGATGGCAGCATCGCCGCGATGACGTCAATACTCGGCTAACATCGTGCTACAACAAAGCTTAGCTAGTGGAGTGACGCTGGATGGAGACACAGTTTACATTCTGTGGTCGAAGAGATCGGTTCCTTCGCACTGGGAACTGTTACTTGTTTCGTTTGCCCGGTGCGAAGTGTTTGTTAACAATTAATTAAAAGTGTTAAACGATTATACGCCTACGCTATGTTCGACAATGCTTCTAAAACTACTGGCATTGCCGACATATAGATTTCTCTCCTACCAATTCGCATTAGAGCCGCATGCTGGAGTACGCTGCAAACCCCTTCCATTACCGCGAGAAAACCCTACCTTGGAGGTGACGCAGAATCGCCTTGCAGTAGGCGCGACGAGAATGGATTGAAAACCGCCTAATCTAATTATTTATGTTAAATTTAAAGAAATAAATTAATGTTTCTCGAAATCTGAATAGAGTTCCACTTATTTTATTAGACTTACAGATATTAAGGAGCCTTCTTCTATAAAGAATTTTAATGTTACCTAATAGAGTTTTTGCCGTATTTGGGCGGTCTAAAATACTCTCCCCAATCCCATGCTGACAAAACAGGGTGTCGTAAGAGGCGACAGAAGTCAGCCTGCTTGGTGGTAGGGCTTCGCGTAAAGATTGTATTGTCAGTATTATTATTAAGTCATTAATATCATTACTGGCATTATTGTCTTTCCGTAAAGCCTGCCTGGCTAGCTACCACCCTCCTGCTTGAGTCAGCCGCCAAATGACTCGTCGTGTTCTGGCTGGGAGCTTGAGAGCCAGTTCTTTCTTTTTTACCTTCTTCTAATTTCCTGGCCGACAACGCATCAGTGATACCATTGGTTTTGCTGATGTCCATGGACGACGGTGACCACTTACCATCAGGTGGCATCGTTTGTCGGCTATTAACATAAAAAAAATAGAGTTAAGTGGCAGTTGTATCTAGTATTGATATGTGTCTAACTGTTTTGTTAATATTTTCTCACGACTTCTTTTAGCCGAGTCTTAGTCAAACAGTTACTTTAAAAATCGGCCACGACTGAACAGTATCGAAAATTTCATTAAGTAGAAAGTAAATGGAATGAATGAGAATTTCACACTCGAGAAGTTTTCAAAAGCCTCTTCAAATACTCATTGCTGCATTTAAAGGAGACCGTAAAATAAAATTGTGTTTATTGGTGCGGTACACGGAACTTCTACTTGCTTTAGCTTAATCTATTGCTTTTAAAATTCTTTTTTGCATATTTTAACAAAATTATTTCGTGCAAGTAATAATTGTTTATTGATGCTGAAATGTTTTTATCTTAACCTGATGTAGGTTAAGTTTTAAAATAAAAGTTAAGTTATATAATAAAAACCATAATCCGCACCCTAGTCAGGATTCTGGCATAGTCATAATTTTTCTTTTCATCCCGGGAAATGGATTTGTTCCCGCAAAATCTATATTAATAAATATAAAGAAAAAGTGCGGAGTTTCAGAGTTTTTGTGTATGACCTCCTCATAATGCTCCGGAATTAAGGCACCTATTTAATAACTTCTTTTACCATTTGAAAGATACATTATTCCAAATGGACGTAGTGTATATTTAAGTAAGTATATAATTCAGGGTGGGCCGCTATCAGGAAATAAAAGTGTATATGGATATACTTTACGGAGGGTAGTAAACAAAGTTTTGAATGGTTTTTACATCTCTGGTAAATGAATAAGTTTCTCATACATAAATCTAAGAACACCGATCCCAAAAAATAAAACGACGATTTTACCTGAAAAATTAATAAAAATTCTTCTTATGTAGTTACTTATCATATACCTACATAATTTTCTGTATCAAAACGCGGGCAGCTGTCTGACTGACTGCCTGGCTGGCTGAAATTTTGTTGCATGTATAATTCGTTACGTGTAGGTACATATGTAACCATACTGGTTCATCATCCTCCTGCCCTTATCCTAAGTCCTGACCTTCATAAGTTGCACGTTTTTCGCCCTCAAAAACTCATTTGTCTGTCTGGCCTTGTGAGAACTTGCATAATCGTGGTGCAAGATGATTCGGCGCTTAACGTTATTTTCACGGAGTTTGTCAATAAATTCCGGTAAACAAATGGTCATATACCAGCCATTATTTACGGTACGACGATTTTCTAAAGCAACAGTCGCCCCGTGTCCAGTTTTATTAAAAAAAGAAACAATCATCCGCTTCGAAGCACTTTTCACGCGCGCCACTTTGGTTGATTTCGGCTCATCTCGAAAGACCTATACACTCGATTGCTGCTTTGTTTTGGAATCGTAGTTATAAATCCATCTTTCGTCACTTGTTACTATGTGCCATGCCAAATTTGAATCCCTTCGTTGTATCTGGCAAGCATAGCAAGGAACCAAGTGATGCAGTCCGTTTTTTGAGCATCAGTCAAATTATATGGGATCCATCGAGAACACGGCTTTCTCACACCCAAATGTTTGTGTAGGATTTACTGTATTTGACCCATTCCTATGTCCAAAGATGTCCGGATCTCATGGTAGGTCACATGCCTTCAATGTTTTTGTGGTTCACAGAAGTACATGGGTAACCTTCACGAATTTTATCATGGAAATTAATACGACCACGTTTGAATTCTGTAAACCAGCTATAAATAGTTTAAAATGACGCCACACTGTGAAAAAAATTTATAGTCTGGTGAAACAAATTGTATTCTACGGCTAAATTTTTAAATGTAGTAATAAATTTTTAAATATTGTTTATGTAAGTGGCCAATTCCGGAAACTTTTAGTATGACCTATGTATTTCCTTTTAGGAGCTACTCAGTTATGTTAGATATTGTTAATATCCGCACTCTTACAAACTCATAATTCAAGTTTTGCAGTCAGTACCTTTCAATAAATCTTAGATAACCAAACAGAGTGTATCCCTAGGCTATGTTTCTCGTTTATTAAAAACAAGGGCTGCTACTGCCTTAGCACCCGTGGATTGCAGTAAGGGTTGCTACTTGAATCAACAATGCCTAGACGAAGTATTTATTTATTTATTCACGTACAGAAATATGGTCTTACATTTGATTAAACTGTCATTATATAATTTATAATACATAAGTATTAAAATTATGTTTAAATTATCTTAAGTATACTAGTAATTACTCATTGTCATATTAAGAGTAACTTAATAATATGCACAAGCGGTTAATTATTCTTTCTAATAATGCTGATAAAAGTCATCGATAAATTTTTAACCGACATGGGAGAAAAATCTCCGAATTTTATGACTATGGCATTAAAAAGCAAAAAGTAAAGCAAAAAACAGGAATTTATCTTTCACATTAAAGTCTATGCCGGTCGGGAAATGAATTTGAATAAGGATTTTGAGATTTTTGAGAATGAGCCAAACAAATGAATGATAATGATAGACATTAAATAAATAACGTTTGGCGTTATTTATTATATGGTTGCAACCCTACTGTGTAATCTTGTCAGGGCCTGCGGCTATCGATTTCCTACTAGGAGATTGGAATGGTAAACAAAGATATTGGCAATTTTTATCATTGCTCCCATTACCGGCACTGTTCGCTATAATATTGGAAATGTTATCGAATTTACTCGGTAGTTTTACAGAAATAATTATATGATTTATTTGTGTCTCCAAGCACAGGACAGAGACACCATGTTCATTTGGAAGTAAAATGTGTAGTTGTTATGTTGTTGTTACAGCCAAAAAATATAAGTTTCGGTACCCGTAAAAATCAAGATATAACATCAGTTGGTAAGCCTTTTTATGGGGTTTTATTACTAGAGTATTCTTTAAATTATTTTAACATATTTGCATCGACAACTGTGTAAACCAGTGGTTAGATTAAGTGATCATTAATTGAATCCTCCCCAACTCCCTCCACCCTCACTTAACTATTCATTTAAGTAGATTTAAATAATATTAAGTAACAGTAAATTTTTATTTTTAATCTACCACTAGCTTGTCGACGGTTTCTCCCCGCCACTGCAGTTTCGCTGTGACTACGATCCAAGCAACTGGGTCGAAATCCTTGCAACAAATAAAATCGTATCTTAAAGTACCCGCTACATAATAAAATGTATAAATTCCGCGATGACATTAGTTTAAAACCATAACAGTAAATTGTATTTTTATGGCGGATATAGCAAAATGCACTTGATATATCTACGTACCGCGTGCATCTGTATATTTTTTATCTGTACACCGTATGTAAATTATAGAAAATTAATCAAATAATAAAGATAGACACGAAAGCAGATTTTTATATAGAGATACAACTAACAATGTTTTACACATAACCTGACATTTTGTTTCTCAGTAACAGAATCTGGAGTTCAAACATAATTTACTAATTAAAATAATATACTAATTATTATCATTATTTTAATTGTTGGCTTAATATTCAAATCAACTTTCGTACTCGTAATATTCTGTAACGAGATTTCCGTCACTGAATAGATACTTTCTTTAAAACTAATGCCTATCTAAGGATAATTAATGTATTTTGACGAAATAAATGACGCCACTCGAAATGATTTATAACCATAAAGTACATACATTTTCGTTGACAGTTTTATTCGCTTTGTGCCATTCGTTTATAATACTACAGGTCTTCAGATTCCCGGGAGCCTAAAACCCTTAAAACATATACATGTGATTTACAAAATTCGTTACCGTGTTTGTTGCTCTTTTATATTTCTAACGTACGTGAAAACGATTATAGATTTATTTACTACATTCATTGTACTAGAATCTTAAGATAAGAATGAATCATAACTCAAGGCTTAGTAGACGTGGTACCGCTCTAGCATGCTACCAGCCTATTAAAACTACATTATTATATACCTGACACTACAATACTTTGTCAAAGTTTACACGTGTATTACTAAAGGTGTAGATATAAATGTTAAGTTGCGAAGAATTATTACCAAGAAATGAGAAATAATGCGATCCGGTCTCTCGCAATGAAAGTCATCAACATAAACGACGTAGACGTCTTCCGTCTGTTGATGACAACGAGAAAAGGTTCTTACTGCATTTACTTCACAGTTCAGATTTAGATCCAATTATGTTCTCTGGCAAATAAGCAGGCGGAATGGGAAGCAATCCCGAGACTAAACAGCGGAACCAATTCCGAGCTCATCCGTGTTTGTCAAAGTGCTTCCTCCGCTGTTACTATTAGCCCTCGAATATGACTCATGTCAAAGAAGAACAAAGACGTAGTTACAGATTTTTGATGGAATGTATCCATGGCTTGGAAGACAACGTTAAATAAATAAAAAAGTGACCGAAAAAACTTATGAACCAAAGGCAGGCAGGAAAATTGAAAAGAATGGAACGAAGAAATTGAACGTACTCGTAAATATAAAGATCAAATTGGTGGCGTGATAAAAAAGGCCAAATACCGGGTACCTGTAATGAAGCGTGTGCGAATTGATTGATGGCAGTTGAAGAAGTGAAAAAGGTGAATTTGAACAGCGGCATTATTACGATATATAGTGTTTTATGTAGTGCAACAGAAGACAATTTTATAGTTTATGCATGTTTCTAAGTACATACAACTCTCGTTCCTGTTGCAATGTTGTTATATTCCACTATATTTGCTAATTTGTTGCATTTAAAGTAAATATACGACCTTTAAGGGTAGAGATCTATACTGTGGCTAAAACTGGTGCATAATCTTAATTCACCTTAATCTTCATGAGCTAACTCTTTGTTTGTTTTTATGTTTCTCCGAACGTTAAGTAACTTCTATTTGAGTCTATTCCTCGTTAAAAACGGGCCAAATAGTAAAGTAGAAAAGTCCAAATACATGGCTTTTAAATTCTTGTGCACTGAAATTAAAAAAGTAGAATCGTTAAGTTTTCATTTTTTTTTCATTATAAACCGAAATTCGTACCTATTATTCTGTTTTCCACTTATACAAGAAGTGTATTATAAGATGTACTTGATAATAGATGAGTGAGAAGAAGAATGTCTAACTTTCAACTTCTCCCACAATGCAAGTATTTAATATTAATCAATTAATTTCAGACACTTCCGTTAACAGTTCGAGTTTATGTTATATTTTAAATTGCACAATATGAAATGGGCATACAAGGGTCTGTAAAATCGAAACCGACTGAATTGATTTACATATTTAAAGATACTCGTATACAATTGCATATTCGCTGAATCTTGGCCTAGCGCATGACCGAGTAAATAAATAGAAGTTTCAATAGTAATTAAGATTGTTTTAATAACAACCTGTTTATCTATTTCTTATCATTTAGTAATAAATGTAGCTTAAACTTAATCTAAATCACATACTTAAATTTAATTAATTAACATACGATGGACTATATGGATATTTTTCTGTCGCATTTAATAGTGTCATAAATAATGATATCTAATTTAATTTAAGGCAAATTGTGAGGCATTATATATGTCCAACTCAAAACACAGTAATAACAGTACTAAGGTAGTCGTAAAAATTATACACGAATCCTTAGTACTGTTGATTCTGAGATAACGGGTGCTGCCGGTTTGCTGCGAGCACTTTGAAACTATAAACCGGAAATTGCGTTCTGTCGTTGTCTTTCGCAATGGCATGATGTGGGGTGTCTTTATTAGTGGTAAGAATTAAGACGCTTTTGATCATATATATATTTTATATATCGTTGATGTCTTACTTAATGATCGAATAAATTCTTGCGTTTGAACTATTTAGGTCTTATCTACGAGTATTCATATAATAGAATTTCAAATGAGACATATATAGAATACTCTTTATTGTACACCATAACAGTGACAGAGGAAAAAAAAAGTTTAGCTTGTAATATGTGATGACAACAGGTGATCTTATGAGGTGATAAATAGTGATCTCTGCCAAACGGCCTTTGGGTAGAGAACAAACCGAAATGAAGTACGGCTGGAGGATTACAATTAAGTGAAAGAAAGAAAATGAAAAATATAATACATATAAATACAGAGATATTACCACACTGAATTTTAAAATCTGCATAGCAATGAGGTACATGTTAGCTAGGGAAGCTGTTATGCACTGGTGTACCAACAAAGGCAAATGGATGGATATACATACTTATAGGCGTTTTGGAATATTAAAACTACATGGGTACAGCTATGTATGGCAAAGTTCGATAATGACACGACCACTACCACATTCGTTAACACGGCAGTGAAACAACTTGCTTCATGCAATTTTGTAACAAATTAATAAAATTAAATTTTCCAGTTAAGTCATCGCTTCTTCAACTCGCCGAAAATGCAGCAATAAAAACCAAAGTTGAAAATTTTTGTCACTCGAAGTTACAGCGAAAACTTATAGTATAAGTGTTATGACTTAACATCAAACTTTCTCGTCTTGAAAAAAAAACATCCAATTTTTAATTGACAAAACTTTTTACATGGTCGTTAAATTAGCAATACAACAGTTCCGTGAGCTGTGTTGGAACTCTTATCAACAACAACAGAAATGATGCAACAATTTTACTAACTTTGAAAATTGGTACAACAAACCTTATTTCCAATGTTAATGTGTTGAGGAGTAAGCTAGATGTTAGGGCCAATTACTATTCCTGTGACCTTCCTTATAGGACTGTGGTATTTTTGTTTGATTTTATTTGCAAATTTTCATGGGTACCACCAGACAGCATATATATATTTTTTACATAAAATAAGTTAATGCTTGACATCAGTACCACCTGACGCCGATTGGTTTTCAAGTTAAGATTTGAACCCACTAATTACCGTATGCCGCTACTTTTCCGTTATCCAAATTAGTGACAATATTTTTTATAGATTCATGGTTTTAAAATTGGTGCAGTATAATCTACTTGGGAAAAAATATGCTATTCCGTCTACTGTGAAGTATTAAAGCACAGTTACTGAATAAGTGAAGTTTTAAAAAAGGTTCTTTTTGCGGCCACGATGCCGGCTAGATCTCATTTCGTTCCGCGAATTGTTATTAAAATTTTCCTCGACGACTTAGCTAGCACAAGTTTCGCTAAAAGCATTGAACGTGCGGCACCGACTTAGTGCGTTGTTCTTTGATGGCGAATTGAGTAAATTTTTATGAAATTATGTTAGCTCTTTCCCCATTGTTTGCTCTAATTGAAACGTATATGTTTCTGTATTATTTATATTTATTTTTATATTTATAATTAATATATTTAATTATATTTAATTATAATATAATTTTTATATTTATAATAATATTTCATAATTATATTTATGTGTGATATACAAGATTTTGCTACGAAAGATTATTGGTTTGACGGTGTTGAAATTTGCCGGTCGTAATAAAAGGGGGCTAGTTATGTGACCATTGTTATTGTACTCTAATCTCTTATTCTAACCTAATTTCAGAGTAAGCTGAGAGTCTTGTACACTACGTAATTTCTACATATTACACGACGGAATATACGTATGTGTGTGTTTGTTATTTGTGTGTGTAATTGAGCATCTTGTGGTTTTCGTATTCAACATTATTTATTTTTCCAGGCATCATAGATACATATGTATATAATCGTATAATTTCTAGTTTTTTTCTTCTACTTTTTCAAATATAACATCGCGAAAGTAACAATTTTGGGTAAATAAACTCATATTGTTTATATTATTACAACTTTAATGTAATCAATAGTTATATTATTTACATGTATTGGGGTATACCCGGTTGCTTTTTTCATTCCTGAAGACCAAACGCTCATAACTTAATTTACTGATGATGCACCTTCTGAATGATCTTGGGCTCTGTAGATCATAAATTAAACTAAATTGTTATGCTCGAAATATTTTTTTATCCATGTGCCCAATCTTCAAATCTAAAAGTGAGATTTTCATGTTTCTCAATTCAGTCAACAAACGAACCACAGGTCTCACTGCCTAGTAATATGAAAAAATCTATCTGGAGTACATACACCTGTTGACTTATTATATACTAATAGAAACTCCGCTCAACGCTCTACACTGATCGTATTAGACATGGCATGCGTAATTGTTCTTCAAAACTTCAACTTCAACTCAAAAGTTCCAAATTAAACATTCATTAATAACGAGCTACATTGAAAATGATCTCCGTCCTTCTAAACAATTGTTTAATCTGCCCCTTCATTGTTTACGGGACGCTTAACACCATAGGATACTCAAAGCCTTAATATAGACGTAAACAATGGTAAGAAGACCCAGTCTAATACCATCTCGAAAACAACAGAGTACCAAAAAAATAGTTCTGCGCTAGATGCGTAAAGATGTTACAAACAATTTTGTGTCTAGTTAATAGTATCAGGCGTTACTTTGCGGAAATTCATTGTTATTAAATTAGTATTAATTTACTTTGCAACAATCTTTGCGGTTAACACTCGTAGAGTCTACTCACCCTAATGATCCTCTGTTTCGGAGCGAAACACGTGTTGGTGACGGTATGTGTGTTGCTATACATTTTTATTTATCATAAATTCATGTTTCCTTTGTGGGAGGGAGGGAGGTTCTATGCACGTATAGAAGTATATACCGTCATACATTGTGCTTGCGGATTGTTGGAAAGTAAATTAATACTATAATAATTTGATTTTGTGTCTCTTTTTCGTATACATCTATGATTTTGTACGGAGTTTTATAAGCGCCTTTTTCAAAATGTAAGAAAAACATTGGCGTTTCGAAGTCTTCACAAGATAATAAAATATCTAAAATGCGAAATATATTATTTTTAAACCATTAAAGTTAATATCACTTACCTGGTAAGTAAATAATAGTTTTGAATATATATTAAGATATTATTCAACATAGTACACATAATAAATTCTTTAAATAATATATGTGGTTAATTGAATCCCATATTGTAAATATATCAATGAAAATTATTATCCGGAAATAAACGTTGTTCTAATAAACCACACGACGTTCACGTCCTGCTGAAGTTTTTCCCATAAATCTGAAAGGGAATAAAACTTGACAGGATCTAAATTTTGTGAAAAAGAATCACCATTCCTCGAGGTAGTCACGTTTTATTTTTATTGCGGGCGACAAGAGTGTAATAATATCAAATTAAATCAACCGAACTTTCAACCATCTTTTTACGACTGTTAAACATTGAGCGGTAAAAGGCAATCTATACTGCATGACCACTCTTGTATAATAATACATCATAATATAATTAATTGGTACGGGTTTTATACACTCCTTCTTTTCTCACTCTCACTCACATTATAACTCTTGTGTTATACAGGTTTTGATGTCTGTAAAATATGTAACAGTAAATAATATATATCTTCCTAGAAAATCCCCTTGCGACTTCATAGGCACCTTAACTTTAATGTAATGTAATGTAATGTAATAATGTAGCTTTTCATAGCTTAAACAATTTTTAAAATTGGTCCAGTAGATTTTTCGTTTACCCATTACAAACAAACACACAAAAAACAATTGCATTCCTTATGATATTAGTATATATTTAATTGCCATTTCGTATTTTCGTCGTAACTTTACTGATTACCGCTATTTGCCGCTCTCTGTTTCTTCTTTTTATCGGTTCGATTGCTCTCAGAATCGGTTCTGAAATGTTATCGTAAAGAATGTTATTCATGTTATATTTTTATAGTAAAGAATGTCCATAGTGGCGATGGCCACTTACTTTCCTTGCTTTACATATGCTTGTTTATTGTGGTGGTATTCGCCAGAGAAATGTCGGCTCTTTTTACTAGCATGGAGTCAAAATTAGGCATGCAGCCCGCTTCTTTTAAAAAGGGGTCAACAAACCACATCCTTCCGTAACAGGTTAGCAATAATTGCAGTCCTATTTTAGATCGATTACAGATGAATTGCTACTTCTAAAAATTGAGAGGGGTCATCTACTTTGCAAGCATCGCTGGCCACAACGTTTTTCATAGCGAATACAAAACTGATCGATTTTGAATTTGACTCGCGTAGTATAAAATCACTTGTATAAGCATGATTTTATTCATAGAATTATCAGGGAATTCCTATATATTGTCAGGAATTATAATCCTTATACTTTTTGCATTACACTTTTGGACATAAAAGAGGGAATGAAATTTTTTTGCTTTTTTATGTATATCTTTAAAACTATGCACTATTTAATTATAACAGAATACATTTATGTTTCTAATAACGAGCCCGGTACGTGATGTAATTGAAAAGTTATTTGTAATGTTCTCTATAATATTTCTATATGACCATAGTTAATCTCTAAAATCAGAATTAATTAATTTACAGTATTTTTTCGTCATTGGATAGTTGAACTTTAAACGTTAAAACTTTTCCGTTAATATGTGTTGGGGTTAATCAGATATGACAGAAGGATGTACACAACAAGAATTCTATAAGCATTTGTTTTCGCATTCATTTGTTAGGGGAATCCTAGTTGGTAGGTTTAAGATCTACAAAATCCAAAGAGTGTTAATAATTATCAGGGGAGAATGATTGCAATGATGACTTCCACCTTTGTGTTATAATTGGAAAATGTTGGGAAATGTCCTATTGTTGTTACAAAAGTAATAACAAAGTCTGAAAAACTAATAAATAAACTCTGTTAAAGTTGTTATGTTTATTTCTAATATTGAATAAACTGCTAATAGACACTATATAAATAGTTGGTTTAACTAAAATAATTATAAAAGTATAATCTAAAAATACAACACAAACTAAATAACTACATATTTACAGTAATGGTATTTCATAAAATTGACATGCCTAAATTACTCGTTTAAGTTAGATGGGCATGGTGCACCACAGTCGACCATGATTACAAGAAATACTCATTGTGTTTTCATTATGTAAAGTATAATTAATCTTTAATATATAAATAATAAGAGAATGAGAATTTTATGATTTTGTATGCATACACGGCGCTTAATTGAAAAATACTTTCACCGTTTTAAAGGCAAATTTGCCTTTAGCTGTCGTGTATATGATAAGATTGTTTAACCCGAACGATATCCGGCCGCTGGCGTATTAGAGTGTCAGTAATACTTGAGTAGAACAATAATTGAGATACGAGATAACATTCCACTGCTCTGCCTTTAACCTTTACATCCGCTTAAGCTAACCTCAATCACTACTTCATTTAAACTTCATACAACATCATCAAATTCCGATCCCGGAGTTCGATCGCAAGTCGCAAACAGAAATTTCTTAATTCAGTTTGCTAGTTTCCGATAGTCGTTAGTTGCTGAAATCCACAACTCAATTAAACTTTAAAGGCTCTTGACACAGCTCTTTAACGAAAACAGTGGGTACTTGGATGTCTGGTTTTGATTTACACGAAATTAGTTTCTAAAGTCACAGGGGACAACACTCAAATTTGAATGAGGTCTTGAGACTCGACCCCGATCACATTCATTGAATAGAGACTAACAATTTGTTTGAGAATGTTTATTAATTATTGCAGATTTTTGTTAGTTAATGATTTCTGAGTTAAAAATACAAATTCAACATACATCCACGATGTCATTGTAGTGTCAATAATAATTAGGTTAGCTTTGGTTGTCATAGGAGTCAATTATAAAAATCTTTGAGTATGTACCTATACGTAAATGTATATAATAAGATATGACTAGTATATATACTTCGGTAATTAAAAGTTAATTTTTGGACGACTTGACTCATTATGCCCGTATTCGCATGACATATTTGTTATGTCCAGATGAAGTTTCATAGCAGCTGTACTAGGATTTGATATATATTAAAAAATGTATGCAGGATGAGTTTTATAAGGCCAGCTAGTCTGTACTGAAGTGGACCCAAATCTGAACATTTTTTATTTTTTATTTAAATGCAGGTAGAGTTTGTTATCGATATAGAGGCAAAATTTTTTGGTTTATTCCTTAAGAATCGATGTATATAAAAGACCCCGGTAAGGAATATACGATACTGTACAGCGTCTATATATGTAGTACTCATTGTATTATATGTATTACTCAAAGACATTTGTACTTAAGGCTTAACACCAGTCGTACGTCGGAACTGACGCACGCATTTTTTTTTTGTTAGTTTTATCTGTCGACCTTTGCACATTTCAGGCGAAAACCATTAAATTTAGAAGATATTAGACATACTTTAAACTTATGTCATGGACTATCACGAGAAAAAGATCTGTTCCTATGAATACGAAATAAAATATACCTGGCTAAAATTTATTATATGTTTATGAAAATAATCATAAGTGTTTCGAGTGCAGATTTTATTTGTAAACTTGGCGTGAGCTTACTGAAGCGGAGTGAAGATGGCTTACTTGTGAATAACATAAAATAAGAATATATTTCTACGTAACTTAGCTCTTCTACATCAGTTACGCAATAGATTTAAATGCGGATTTACCATTATTTGTAACTCTTAAAGATTTATCTCCTTTACAAAACATTTACATTATGTTAAAAAAAAACAAAGGGAAAAGTTTCTCCACTCTCTCTCCTTTTACTTCCACTGAAGCTGTTACTTTACTTATATTTCTATGTATATATGAGCCAGTTAGAATTAAAATTTTATTTACATATATAAAACTTTATATTCCTGTTCAGTGAAGCCGACAAGAAACAGAGTATAAGAATTATCATAAAATTTATATTCAAGGTTGGAGATATTTATTTCTCAAAAGAACATTAAATTGTCCACTTAATTCAGAAAATATACAACATAAACTTAAAATATATTGCCTTAATTATTATCTTATTTCAAACGAGATATCTGTTTGAGTTCTACCCATTAAGATTTTGAAAATCATAATTCATATTTAATATTTATTTTGCATCCAAAACTCCCAGACTTCAAATTAAGACTCCGTGATGCGTCGTGACTCGTGCTTGGTGCCCATAAGATAATTATAGCTCTATTTAAAAAAAAAAACCGATGTTCTCTAGCCTTTCTGATAAAACCGTTCGCTCCCAACGACATCGGTCGTGTATCTTTTACACTTATCGTAACCTTATTATTTATGAGCAGAAACTTAATATTATTAACTCAACGTACAAAGGCCAAAAGGATCCAAATACCAAGGACCTATAAATAATTACACCCTCATCAAGCAGCTTATAACAGGTCTGGTGATGACGACAGCTACGCGATAAATAATCTCTTTGTATAGAGTTACTAATTAAAACGGATATTGATATGGTATATACATCTCAGACTCATTTTATTAATTACTACCGGTCTGCCCCGACTACTTAGTACTCTTTCTTTATAATATTAATATAGACAAACATTTTTGTACTACATTGTATTAACATATCACATACGATTACCTCATAGTAAGCGGGTAAAACGACGCAGTAGGACTTTTCCTTCCGATTTGTTTCACAAATGTAATTTTTTCTTACTGAAAACGTATTATTAAGGAAATAAAATATTAAGTATGCTACTTTAGAACAATGTACCGTCCTACTAGTTCCAGAGATAAACCCCTAAAAACGTAGAAACAAACTCACACACTTACAAACAGTACCTCTTCATAATATTATTGTAGATTAGTCTTTCACACTACATTAGCTTCAACCCATTTTTGGAAGAAAGGAGTATCTGTTAGTTATTGAAAAATGATTATGACGGGGGACCGCTTTGTTTTAATCGGTTTCACATTGACAATCTAATAAATTCGCAAATACTTTTCTGACCAAAAAAGGGGGTTAATTTTTAACCCAAGCATATAAAGTTCTCTAAGGCCTTCGCGACCTTTAATTATTGCTAGCACGGAACTAGCGGTACATCCAACTGTCAAATGTGCCCGAACTTTATTAATTCGGTAATAATATTATACTAATAACGCACCCTCGCTTCGCTTCAGAAAACATATGCATTACGTTTAGAAATAGCATCCGCATTATTTTAGAAAGAGATTTTTTAGTTCTACAAATTAGATACCTACATAAAAATATAAGAACTGCAGCCTGGCAGTCGAAATTTTATTTAATACGCCATTAAGAAAATTTCCATATTAACTTATATTTTCAATTCGGAAAGGACAAATTCATTTCCCAGGATAAAAAGTGTACTAGATATAACCCGTAATATAAGCTACAAAATGCCAAGTATCATCCCTATCTATTCAGTGGTTTTAGTACGATGCATGGTCATACAGACAGACAGACAGAAATTCCAAAACAATATATTTTATTGACTTCTATATCGATAACATAGTCTATGTATATTAAAATTTACAAATAATATTTCATATAGCGATTCAGTATAACAATTTAATTATTAGTAAAGATAGATGTGAATTTTCTATTTCCACAAGCAATACTTATAAAAATCTTTTTTCTTATACATATATATATGATTACATGTGTTACTGCTTCAAACAGAACTGTTGCTCCAACTAATTGTCCAGACGTCCATGAATTTTAACACCGGAGAACAGCCAGCTCACTACTTCCTCACATGAAAACATTACTTTTTAAATTTATATTATGACGAGCGAGAGAGATAAAAGCAAAGTTTTGGAAACAATCCAAATTCACTCTTAGCGGTTGGCAATTATACGCGATGGGAGGGGTGTGATTTCAAGATAACACAAACAAAGTTCAACTACTAAAACCTTTTCGGTTTACGAAGATAAAAAGGCTTTCAGATAACGAAAGCATTAAATACGCTAAGAATTAAATTACACCTACCATTCATCGTCATTCCAAAAATTTTTACCTTGAAACTTGATTTATGTCAATACGCAAACACCCAGATGCTCCGAAATAGTCCAATAGAAATACTAGTCCTCATTGACTACAGTACAATTGATAAAGTGCAATTTGAGTGATGTTCGCTAATTCTATATCTAGCAGCATGATAAATAATGCCCTTAATACGATTAAATCGTGAGGGGAAACGAAGCCAACCAAACCGACAATACCGACAAACAAATCGGCATAGTTTGGGATAATATGTTACATTAATGAAGTTGAATTTCGAGAATGACATAGATACCAAGAAGATGGTAGAAGAAATTAGTGCGAACCAAGCAATTTTCAAACAAAATTTATTTAAAGGATCACAAATCATTCAATGTCGATAGAAGACGCAGTTCAATGTTCAACATCCGTACCGCAGAATGGCAGTGTAGTAAATCAATCAAATGCAAGTTGGACGTTGTAATCTTTAGTTGTAAAGTACAAACAACAGGCGAGCAGTAGTTTATGAGTTCCGTTAAGTTGTGGTACCATATCTTTTGGGTTTAAAAAACAAATAACAAGCAAATCACACTCATCGAGTGTTGACGGAATATTTTATAGTTATAATAACAAAAAACAATGATGAAGGGGATTGTGTTGATCGGTGGGAATGGAATGTGAGGGCATTCGGTCTTAGACAGGCAAGTGAGCAAGATGTCGGGTAAAGCTAATTGTATCAGAATATACCAAGTTTCGTTGTCATGTTAAACTGTAAAAACAGTTAAAGTATTAAATAATTGTACGAGTATAATAATATTATTTTTTAATACAATCCTGACATAACTCCTAACAGCAAGCTGCTTATATTTACAGTTTACTTGTGCTGTATTACAGTATATATAGCAACCATGAATTACCACATTTTCGATACGCTTTTAACTAAAGTTATAAGTAACTGTAAGCCTTGTTCTTGAGTCAGTTGCTTAGGATCATATAAAGTGGGTGTACGTTCAATTTGAATACGTAGAGTATAATACAATGGAATGGAATTACTTAAAATCTGATAGAACGAAATGGAAAATAATAAAGTAAAGTATATTATATTTTCTGTTTCCTCAATGTTCCTTCTTCATTCAAAAAATATCACCGGGTCCAATACGTGAAGATCTTTATATCCAGTGGCGTGCAGACTACATATGGCGCTAAGTAGAAATTAATACTAGTGAAGAAGATAGACTAAGAAGACTTTAGACGAGACGAGCCCATTGCGTTATGCGTTCATGTGTGCTTCACAGTTGCTGAGAAAAAGGAGGATATTCCAAAGGAGAGATATCACACATAACTTTGAACCTATAACAGTAACTATTACCAATTAAATATTTATAATACACGCTAATCCTTGCTAGATTCAAAATATTCCTTTTTTTAGCTAGCTCATTAAACAAAAATCGCTCCTAGCGTTATACTTAAACCTTTAGTGTCTACTGTCCAGTAATCCTGTCATGGCGCGACAACCATCGAAGGGATTACGCGCATAGCGATGCAATGGTATTAGGAAGTAAATAAGGGTGCAACATCTAGTACTGGTGCATGTTTATCTGTTGCATGAATAATTGCCTTGATAATGACAACATAATTGTGGTGACAATTTCAAACTCCGTTCATGGCAGTAAGAAGCCACTTCAGAACATGCCCATTTACTTTTTATACGCTACTAATAATGTTAGTCCTATTTTTGGAACCGAAAATGATTAGGTAGAAACTAGCCTCGTTTCTGTCTTGATCGTATGTCGATGGTGTGTAAGTCGTCCAAGGTACCCAAATACAAATCCTGAAAGCTTAAGGCTGCAAAATTTAAGTGCGTGTTAGAAATTAATTATCACTTGATTATGTGAAGGAAAACATCGGGAGGAAATCTGAAGTTCGAAATATCTGTATACTGTTCGTGAAAGTTTGTAAAATAATCCAACGCGAAAATGACTATTTTGGGTAACTAAAGAATTTGCCCCTCTCATTGTGAGAATAAACCTTAGCCCAGGAAAGGGACTGTCATAGGTTTGAACAATGTAGACGTGCAAATAATTTTATACTGTAAAATAAAATTCTGTATAGAGATTAAAATATCCTACTACTTTAATTTAAACTCAATTGTAAAGCAAATAAACAAACTTGAATGTTTATTATATAATCATAATAAATATATATTTGACATAAAAGTTCTTAAACGTCTTAATACTAACAGAACACAGTTTTTTTAACCGAAAAAGTGTAATCTGCTGAGGTTAAAATGTCTCCCTTCTAATATTCCTTAAGCCTTAAGATACGGACTTATGATATTTCCTGCAGCGAAAGCTCTGAAAGTGCCTTACAAATCCCGTCTGTCCAGTCCAGTATTGGATTATATGAAGTGAAATTGAAAGAGACTGACCGTAGAATGAGACAGGTGTATCTAGTAGAACAGGATAGGATGCTTCGTCGCCTATTAAACCCTAAAGCGTAAAATTCCATGACATCGTAAACACGTTTTTAAAACAAGCAAGATGTAACTCCCCAGTTCAGTGATATCGTAAGATTAATTTTAATGCTTTAAAAATACAGTTGATTTTCTATTGCGAAGCTGTACAATGGTCTTAGGGAAGGCTTAATAATTTTGAAGGCGTGCCTAGTTGGCCGTCCGAGGGATTTCGAGATTTGTCGGTGATTTTTTATTGCTATGGCGAAATTATTATCGCCACAGGGCGCGCTGGTAGACAAATAGTTTTATAGCCTTCATTCTTGGGACTTGGATTAAGTTTTCGACCTCGGTTTTTGGTTTATATCATGTTATTTTTCTCTTGCTTAATTTCTGTTTATGAGTTAGGCTATAACTGTTATGTGGGGATGTTTTTTTTAAGGATTCATCACTTAATCGCGCATTTCTTGTTTCCTCAAAGACCACCGGTTCCGCTTATTCGTTTTGTATGAAGAAATAATTAAAGTAACCCTTTCTGAACTGTAATGTACCATATTGTATCACGTTCTAATTAACGGGGAATGAGTTTAGTTGTTGCGGCTATTAGATATGGTTCATTCGCACATAGCATTCCATGGCCATTGAGGCCATTACCTCAACCCATTAGCGACCTACTGCTAGAACCAGGTCTCTCCTCTTAACTGTGGAGATCTACAGCATATTTCATGAAGCAAGACTGGCGACTTAAAATGTCCTCTGAAGCACTAAAATACTAAAGAAATTTTGTCATTAATGATCTCCTATCCAAACAGTGACTTGGTCGATCACTTATGATTGCCACAAATTGTTGAACCATGAGCACGGCCAACGCATATAAAAATTATAATTGAGTATCTCGTACAAGTCATTTCCTATCTCTGAATGGATTGAAAATTTTCTACTAGCAAATTTCTACAGAAATTCACACTGGTATTTTCTATCATAACATTAAATTTAATTCGGTTTCGCAATGTTCGGGTTGTATATTTTGCAAACGTAGTAATTTTGAAATGTTCTCCAACGTTGTTTTACATACAGAACTTTTGAAATAAATTCAATATTGTTATGTTTCCTACCAGTCACACCGGGAAAGTGAAGCGACGCCGGAGGAGAAATAGCAAAAAATTCCTTTGTTAACAATGAGGTATCCAATAAGCATGGCGTGGCTGAAAATAACGCATATCCCGTAACAGAATTCAGAATATTTTTTTGTTGATATGAATGCAGTAGGTAAATAACTCTCCATACGTCGCATGTAGCAACTATGAACATTCTGAAACTAATTATATAATAATATAATAATAATTAATGTCCTTTAAAGGTTGGATTAGGCTCCTCCTTTGGTTTGTGATGATAGCCTCTTTTAGCCTTGCTAGCCCTTAAGTACTTTAAGCCATAATAAAATGCTTAAATCAAAATACACTATTATAGAGGATAAGAAACGGCAAAAGAAACTTCTCGATGCATTCAATGAAAATACATCGCTGACGATTGACGGTGGAATACGATTCTTAATTTAGAGTTGAACATTACATCGAAGTGCTACTGAATAAATCATACCTTCATACTCATTGTGAAACAAACTTGTAACGAATAGAAAAGTTTGGGCGCTGCAAAGTTTCAGAAATAATTAAAGAATGGAAAACGTCCTTAGAGGTGTAGAGAATAAAATCTCAGAGTGATAAATAAATTGTTTTGAAAACAGTAATACACTAGTTTGGAAGGCAGTTAGCACCACAAAACGTGTAGAAAGTAGGTAGGTAAAATCCTTAAATTAAATAATCAAACATTACCTTTGGAAAAATCCACTTTTTTTAGGTGTCATCTTACATGGTTAACATCAATGGTGCGACAAGGATGCCTGGAAATAATAATATCAAAATCGATTCCGCGCAGGTTAAAACCTTGTAACTCGCATATCTAGATTAAAAAGATGTGCTGAGGAATTCGCCATTCCTTCACCTCAATATTAAAGCACCTTTTTGAATTAGTAGAAGCAAAAAAAAAACGTGTATTGTAATGTATTTATAAAATACCTCAACGATTAAAGGATTTTAAATTTAATTTGATAAGTGAAAATGTTGCCAACTGTTGCCAAATGTTGTAAAATTAAACACAATGGTAATTCATAAATACCCACAACGACATCGCGAAACATTTTGTCGTCCAAAAAAAAAACCAATTGACAAGTTACTCATCACCACCGGCGACCATATCTCATTTTTCAGCACACATCCCACGTCATACGTCGGATTTCATATAGTCTGCTAGGAACATTTTATCGCTCACATGAAAATACACTCAAAAATCAACTTTGCCTTAGACGCCCGAAAGTATAATTTAGACCTTAAAAATTGTATGGAATGGGGTAGCACACTTTCGGTCCGCTTATTAGCAGCAATTTCGAAGGGTGAATATTTGGGCTTAATTTGCTTATGGCTTCAGAAATATGTACATACATTACGGACATAGAGGACATGACGTATTCGTTCGGTGGCAAGCGTTTTTAGCAGGGGCATTAACGTATAAATTCATGAAAAATGTAAAATATAAATATGTCTGCATAGTAATAATATTTAGCTTGGACAAGTCTTTAAATAACGCAGTGTCAATTAGTAAATTATTATTTTCATGTAAAAATTTACTCAAAACTCTAAATTCTATAAAAATGTAAAGGTTTGGGTCATACAAATGTTGGTTATTTTTTTATGTGCGATCACATTTGGTTGTGTATTTAAAAGTATTTGAGTTGCAAAAATGAAAAATAATTAAAAAGTTACATATATAATCTTTTTACAAATATCCAAGAGTAAAATCGTAATCTTAACTTTATCTTAACCATTCATCATCTTATTTGCCAGATACGAGTATTAACAACTAAACAATCACGTAACGTAAAGGTATTGAAATTAAAACTTTCTTCTGAACAACGACTGCCTTATAGACGACGTATAATTGTAAATCAACTATTGCGGTTTGTTACCTGTATTATCTTATATTACTATTATCATGTAAATCATAAATGCGTATTCTTTGCCATTCTACACTCGTACCAAAAATGCCCGAAAATGTTTTTGTCAAGAGCCAAAATTTTAAAGATATATATCAGTTTAAAATTGTTACATAAAACCTCTTAATTACCTTTCAAAATCGTTTCAAGGATGATCTCTCCCTAAAACTCATCCAGAACACAATTTAAAAGTTGGTTTAATGACTCTTGAAAATTATGAAATTTGATGAAAGGAAAACACAAATTTATAAAGGAGTAAAAAATATCAGCATTAATTATATTCAGAACGAGATTTGTGATGGCTTTAGGAAAGATCTAATTACTTATTCATAATTCTTTAAGGCGTCTTATGCTACTTTTTTAATAACAAAGTAAGTTTACCGTACTCCTTAATTTGAATTTTGTATTTGTTTGTGGTTGGCGCAACCGTGGTTTAATAATTAATTTATAATTTCTTTGTCAAAATTCTCTGGGTCACAGGTGGCCTGAACACACAAAATTTAACATTAACATGTACTGAAATCATTAACAAGTACAACCTGAAAACAAGTACTGTCACGCGTATATTTGTCTAGATCATAGATAAGCCACAGATTCGTTCGGTTATGGGAGTGTGAATCTTTTCATTATAATAAATATGATCCCATGATAAGGCGATATTTATAATTTAACACGGTTACATTTCACATTACACTTAATTTTATTAATATTAAAAATAATTTATATTAAATTTTACTACATAGAGTACTTTACAAGATAAATAAAAATGTATCGTAAACCTTCATTGAAAGTAAAACAAGTGTGACTTATTAAAAAAATATATTTATACATAAAATTATTGCCCAAACGTCAACAAGAGAGCCAAAACGTCAACAAGGCGACCAAACAATGCGGCTATAATGGAATACGAAAACCTATCAGCTCGTTTGGGCTGAACTCAGTATTTGGCACCAGTCGCGTCAACTAAGAGTAAGCAATGTACAGAGAGGTAGAATTAATCATGTTAAAATTGCATTCAAAAAGGAGCTAAAATAAATTAGCAGCTAATAACTGGATAAGCATGATCTTTCACGGTGTTGCCCCAGTGCGCGTAGGGGAATTTCGGAAAACGCATGATACATTTTTTTTAATACTAAGATACCATTGTTCATAATGAATGTGTAATAGTGGTTCTAAACGAAGGTTGAAGAACCATTTTATTGAATTCTCTGAGTCCCACTGTATCACGTGTTACAAAAACAACATTAATTTTCAATATATACAAGCAAAATTAATATACGTAATAAAAAAGCCAAGACGCGTTTGGTACAATATAACTTAATCAGTTATCTGTTCAATTTCAGTTTAAAAAAGTACCACAGTGACATCTATGGTAATTTTTTTACTGCTTGTAAGTGGAAGTAAAGGAAATTTAAAATTTAATGACATATACATTTATACAAACATACGTAAAAATGTACATACAAACGAATTTTTATAAATACGTGTAGGTGATTATATTATACTAGGATTATGGTAGTCCATGGGTGATGGTGACTAATTGCCACATCTGCTCGATTATCGGCTACGAACAGAAAAACCTGTTTCATCATGGTCGTATATCGTCATATCATCCATACTTCTGACTTTATCTCTACTATGACGCTTGTAATCACGCGTGATGTTAATTAGCAAGCAAATATATATAAACCCTAACACCTAGGGGTAAAGTCCTAGCCCCTGCGCCGGATCTCAAGGATTCATGTCTTCTAACATCAAAAATAACTAAGATTTTTACTCATCATTGTTCCAGCCTAAATATATTATCCATGTTGGCATCATACGCGTTGTTTCGGCAGTTAACGGGAGTCATTGGCGATTTGGCACACCTCACTGGACGCCATTAGGCGCCGCTGATACGAACGTGCGCCTTTACTATGGCGCCAATTTGAAAAAACGCTGGTGTGACACTTTGGAAGAGATTGCCTATTTGGTTCTATTTTACAGCAACTCTGGCAATGGTTAGTGAATGTTATTTTTTCTTAGGTGGTTATACCATGATTATTGATATGAAACACAACCTATTTATATAATTTCGACTAAGTTAATCCTTCTCTTAATGAGTGTATTCATTAATAAATCAATTCATTATCGATTACAATTCATTATCAACATCATCGAATTCACTAATTGCCCTATTTTTATGTTTGGGTCTCTTCTTAAATTGAAAGAGGTTAGAGGTTAATTTTTCTACTTAAGAATTAGACCGCCTAAAAGGCATCCACTGTCTACTTGTTAGAGGTTTCTTGGTAGGTAGAGGTAATTCTTGGGATTCTTCTCGGTCTTAAGTATAATTACATCTTGCTTCACTCTATAAGATGCTGGGAGAATCGTACACTACGTATATTATTTTTCAGATCTTAAACATTTCAGCATTAAACCTGGTCTCGTCTGCAGTGGTGCATGACGGTCGCATTCCTTCCTGTAATAAATGACAATTATAGTCTTGTATGGGATCCCAGCTCGCCAGACTAGACGTGGGTTGTTTGAACAACCGATTCGATATTGCTTTAGACTACTTAAACAGATATAGAATAAGTCAACAACTATAACATTTACTACCAATACAGTATTCTTTTCTTCGCGTGACCTATGTAACTTAATCGAACGATTATTATAATTATCATTCATAAAGATTACGAAACGTATTAAAGCTTTTAACACCAAACATGAGTTCGTATCGCATTGTCATATCCAATGATCAATAATTTAGACTCCAGTGCACCCTGGTTGATAGATTGATGAAGCAATCATACATAGTCACTACAACTAAAGCCAGAACCAGATTGTGGGCAGGATTGGGACACGGCCAATGCCTGTGACACGGGGATAATGGGAGACGGTGAACACCATCACAGTACCTATATAGCTATCAACAATATCGTATATAAACGATTCTCGAGATTGCTAGCGGTCAGAGAGGGAGAGATAACTAAGTATGGCGACCAAAAGCGTCCTGTAAGAGGAACCTAAACGGCATTGCAAATTGCCGAAGAAAGATCATAACGTGCAATGGACTAAAAGATTACCACAAAAACCCATTTCATAAAGCAGTTTCTACTTCAATAACAATAAAGTTACTATCGACGCAAACATAAACTAGTTGATGTATCGTATCGGAAACTACTTCGGCCGTACTCCACTAGTAAATCCGTCGGAGCGCAAATCAGACTTGATTTGGCATCGGTACTCTGAGCTCGTACTGCTCTGTAATTGGTATTTATTACGGTGGATTCAACTTGAATTTTGTTCAAAAATTCGAATCGCTATATGAAATGTCGACAAGGCGTGTATTGCGTGAAGTGTGAATAATAATACGTGCGTATTATTATAGAAGAAATGATAATACTTCATAGCTGTTATGAATTCAAGTAAATAAGCAAAATTACGAATAATATACTGCTATACAATCCAAACATAAAAATGGCACAGAGTAAATGGTCAATTTTTATTTTTTTCTCATCACTGAACAGAATGCTCCCGGCTTCATTAACGACGTTATCTACCCAGAGCCCCATATTTAAGACGCTGCCGCTGGAGCTATGAACTTTTCAAATCCACAAAAAGCCGCAATCAAGCTGTAATGTATTCAAATTATACCCACAGAATTCGGATTAATGAAAAATACTTTTATCCTTTTCTATGGAATTTTAAATTGTAACGAATGTTTGTTTGTGAAATACAAAGTAAATAAATATAGAGAAGAAAGATTGAAATTTGGATGTAACATAGTATAAAGTTATATTTAAAAGTTATAAAACGGTAATTTAAAATAAAATTACCCGTAACTCTTTGTAAAATTTCGAAACTTATTATGGACAGATTATTCCAATATAGTCTTGGAAAGCTGTTTACAGAACGTGTTTTCGGACTACTAGATTTAAATAACCTATCTATCCCCTAATGCTAATTAATACACATTTCTATTTACATATAAAAAAGTGAGAATAAATGACTTCAATTACGAATGATTCCCTCGACATAAGCAATACAATACAATAAATCAGTCGTTCGAAAGATACACTCATTATCAGCTGCATCAGATATTAATATCGCTTAGTGGTCGAAATTCGACCACCGATAATCAAGAAGTAACGTTCCGTACCCAATTTTTTTTACTGGTAACACTCAATAACGTCAAATGATGCCAAATAAAAAAAAAATTGACAAACAGAAGAAAAGAAAGTACTGCTCTTTGGTCTTTACCTATTTATATGCAAATCGTTAATATGTTAAATTAATCTGACCGGTTGGTAATATTTAAAAAATCCACCAAGCTAGTCGCGAGCAAATATTATATATATAAATATTATATATATAATTAGAAATCCGTTTGAAGAGATGTGAGGTGTTTACGACAAATAGTCTTAAGCACTATATAACAATCTCTGAGATTTGTTAGACTTCAAAACCAATTATAAACTTTGACTCGCCCACTAGCCTCTATAACACGCATACTTTAGTATCGTATAGTGTGCTTATTTCAAAAGCAATAACTTAGATTGTGGGTATGTCGGTGAAACTCTCGGACGATTCCCGACGCCCAAGGGATATATGTATGCAGACGAACTGTTGTGTTCACTTGGTGCTAGTAGATTTGTACTGCAAATAACAATACGTGTAAATTCTTTAGGCATGTACCATGTAAGAATTACTAATGCTATTTACTACAACTATAGTAACCCATAACCATTCCACTGCTGCTATTCCTCTAGCAATGTTTGGGGTAGAAGAATAATCCATCATGTTGACCAAGTGTAAATTGGCACATTCACAAGGTGTAAGTAAATTTTTAGAAATACAGCTTTACTCATGATAATTTCACTAACAAAAACAAGTGACAATACTGAATTTCGAATACGCGTATAACTTTAAAAATTTGAAGTACGCGCAGGATTTGAATCCAACTCCCAGTGCGAGAGACTAACATTCAAACCATCAGGCGGTCACTATAAAAACTTTAATTAAATTAGTAAATTCCGCCATACTATGTTATGTATTTGAAGAAACTATTGTATTGTTTGTAAAATTTTTAACATGTAAATTTTTCTTAAATATTTGTTCGATTTTTATCTTTAGTACAGTACCATAATTACTGTTCAGAACTAGTCCATAACTGGGCTAAGCTCGGGCCTTCTTTCGGGATAAATGTGTTTTAAATTATAGTCCATCACACTGGTAGCGTATTAATAAAATTTTCTAATATTCATTTAACTATAATACCTATAATATTTGTACTTATCAAATGGCTGGATAATCTTTATCTTTCTTCATGTTTTGATTATCAATGTGTCATTTAGGAAAATACGAGAATGAAGAGAGTCAATAACAGAAAATTAAAGATAAACGTCTCATTATATTAAATAGGGTTAACTTGTGTTCGAAAACGATAATAATCATTAAATAACGTTCTGTTTTCAAATTGATTTTATGAATACTAAGCTCCTTAATAGCTACCAAACAAAAATCAAAAATGAATAAAATCGACGAGAAATTGGTAGAAAGTTTTTTCTTTACGTATTAATGTATAGATAAGATAGCACAATTAATAATTATGAATCGTTTAAATTTGTTTTAAATTCTAAGTATGTTGTTGATGTCGCTAAGCGGAAGAAAACAACCCATGTTGCAATCTACAAAATTAAACCGTGATTAAATGCGTTTTTTGATACAAATTGCAGGTTTTCGCGTCGACACCGGAGGCTTCCATTGTTTGTAGTAATTATTACCGTCACGTAGGAATGACAGTGGAATACGTATATTGTGGAGCGACACTTTTCATTTATGATGAGGTAATGGTGAAATAGAGTCAGATTCTATAGAGGTATGAGTATCGCACATTCATAGTATCGCGAAGTGTTAGCGATGAATACAAGGGTATAGAATTTAAATTGAAAAACCTTTTCAATACAAAGCTTTCTGCTACTATAAGACACTTTACTTGGTATTATGATATTGTTCATATATAAAATAGTATATTAGTCGACGATAGATTTTAAAAATAATATGTGTTTCAGTATACAGCGAGGTTATTTTTGTTTAACTACTATTTGGAAACCACATTTTATCAATTGGAGTTTTTTTTTTCATTACTATCCTTGAAAATCTCACGCTATACGTATAACATTCCTAAGCAAATCAAAGCGTAACTCAAACATCAGAGGGTGTAAAGTTTCCAAAACTCAATAAAACGTTGGGAAATAAAATGAAGAAACGAAATCCAATAAAGGAATGGCACCTGCGATCTTCACTGACAACAATGCGCGGTATGTCACTCATTGCGGTCCAAACTCCATTTGTTATATTTCTGTTAATGAGACTTCTAGTTCCTTTAATGCGACTTAACAAGTTAAAATTGAATTCTAAATTGATTCGCATTAAAAATTAATTCTCAACGAATTAAAAATAAACGAAACGAATCAATTGAAACTTAGACATCAGAAATAATGGAAATAAACTCAAAAATTTTAAGGACAAGTGATTGAAAGCGATAGATTTGACAATAGCCATTCAGCAGGTTCCTTATATGAAAATGACAAGATAATAAATAATATGAATTACAATGCATTATTATTCATCGCTTTTTTATTTTTTTTATAACGAATAAGCAAATGCCAGTAAATATAAATTCATCACCGGTGCCTCCGATGACAGCTATAATAATGCAACGTTAGCTCAGAAAGTAAACATTATTGTATATTTTTGAAGAATCGTATAATTTTATATCATATCAGGAATTACAGAATATGTATGTCAAATAATAGTAACGGAAACACGGGTAACGATGACGTGAAATAGATAAGGTAGATCAGAAGTCATATAGTGAAAAGAGACGACCAAAAACTCAATTTTTTTTAAACGGAAACCAAAAATCGAAATCCAATAAACTAGCAGCACCTGCGATTTTCAGCGGAGGAATTTGTGGAACTCCACTCATTGCGATCCGCACTCAACTTGTTACCTAGCGCCTTTAATGGGATTTCACAAGTTATACAGTTTGGCACTATTGAATTCCGAGCCGATTATTATGAAAATTCTTGCTGGAAACAAGAATTCTTCTAAATTATGGCATTCGCTATGTATCCCTTACATCCCTACTTTGTTGGTCACGAAGAAAAAATTTTTTCTATTATTTTTATACTAACTCGTCTAGTAGAGTGCGTTCTTTTCGCACCTTTTCGTGTGTTCAATTATCTATAATTTCTGTTTGTAGAATTAATTTATCCTTCCTTCCTTATAGAATTTATTTATAACTATAGATATGGATCATGGTAACTCGTCTAAAAAACTCTTTTGTAAATATAAACATTATCGGCAAAGTCGATTATAGGTTTCACATTCACGAACAAATTACTATATTCCAAATTATACAGAAATAAAATTAAACATATTTTACTTATCAGGAAAGAGGATGAAAAACTGTAAGCGACTGTAAATAGCATATCAAAATTTATTGTGTTGTTTTAAAGAAATAAACAATCACAAACATGCTTAGTTCTGCACTATCTTTTGCTGTACTGTGGATAGTAAAGACATGCACAAAGTCTCACAAATGTTCAAGACACAAGAATATGTGTCAGAAATGTTTGCCTTGGCCGGGAATACACTTGTGACCTTGCGCTGCATGGCAAAGTCGGTTACAGAGTGATTTGTAGCGATAAAAGCAGGGAAGGAGAACTTATGTAAGAAAGTAAAAATTGTGACTTCAAAAAAGTGAATTTGTTAAAATTATGATCTTAAGTTTACGCTATTAACGCTTTGTTAGAATTCAGAGTTTCGCATTTACAAGCAAGTCTTTAATTAAGTTTTAATAAATAAATTTAAGTAATGCAATCCTTTCCGGCACGCCAGTGACATCTTTAACGAGAAAAGTTCAGCGCCGCCCGTCGTTGAAGCTTTCACAAAAAAAGCTTCATAGCACTCCTTAAGGGAAATTTTTAATTGGATACACTATACCTCAGATGCTAATCTACTGAAAAAATAAACGTTAGTAAATTACTTTACAAAAACAGATTTGATTTCTTAAAACATTTGCATTGGTTATTAAGTAAAATCTCCCAAAGTATTTTATTGGTATGGATGTAGCAAATTTGTTTCGAAGTACTTACCAGTAGGTAACCAAATTTAACTTTAAATGAAAAGCTCTATTTGTTTCAATATTCGGCCAGTCAGCAAAAGATCATTGTACAGCACACGCTTACTGCTCGAAAAGGTGAAGGAATCAAACAGTAGGCTAGATCCGGAAACCGGTAACAGATAAATTGCTATTCGATTTTATCAGGCATTTTAAAACTTCATGTTAATCCTATTCATATAAACATTTCTTGTAAATAACTCCATCTACTAGTAAAAAGTGTAGAGATATTCCATGCAATTGATTTTAAAATCATCGCGTTTAGACAAACAGAGACTGTTTTATAATTAAGTAATGTAATATTTATAGAAAAAAGATTTGTATTGTTTCATAGTTATAAAAAAGTCGGGCTTCGCAGTAAAGTCTGATACCGGCTGGCAGTTCTCCAACGCCCGGAGGTGACCACTCTATTAGGCTGCAATGCGTTTTTGCCTTTTTTTCACGGATTGTGCAAATTTTGGACCGGGATTAAGCAATTACTGCAACATCCTAATGTAATGTTCAAAGGTTTTGTTGTTGGCTAAAAACTTTTGATGGTTTTTGGTTTGCTTTTCGTAAGAAGAAGAAATGAGTTTAAAGGCTGCAAATTGCATATTTTTAATTTTCTATTAACAGCAGCCATTGCAAAAGTGGTAACAAACCTTCGTTAGGGTTACAGCAGATCCTTAAGTATTACCGGGTAATTTAGTAATGAAAATATTAGAAATCTCTTATTTCATATTAAAATACACTCATTGCTGAATAAATAAAATGAATACAATAGTTTATTTAACAGTCAACTTGATAAAGTAGAAAAATCACTTAAATATCGTCCATACGTTTTACTATAGAGTCATTGAAGCTCAATATAAGTGATAAAGTGATCAATAAGTTATTGAGAAAGAAAGACATTTTTTTAATGCAAATGTTCACATACAGTAAAAATATTTAATATATTTTAGAATCAAATGTGGTAAAAAAAATTGTATTAATTGGTGTTTTGGCCCACAAGTTAATGTAAGTTTTCCGTATTTAATTTATTTCAGAGATTTAAATAAAAATATATATGTAACTACGTGTATATTATTGAACTCCGCCTAAACGGCTGGACTGATTTTTATAAAATTTTGTGAAAGTGATTAAGTTGATTCCAAAATGATATGGATTCACAATTGCACCCGGTAGGTTGTAGCGCTGTGATCGGGTACCGAGAGTATTGCAGAAAAGTTATGCCAGGCCAGTCAATATTTTATAATAAGTAGCAATTTCATAACACATATTAAGCAATATACTTTCAATTAACATTAAAGGTTTAGATTTATTGAGCTATTTACCTTAGAATTACCTTAGCTGCTGGTAACACAAACACACAATAGTGAAAAGCGGTAAAATTATATAAATAATTATAATATAATACAGCATAATAATAATATTATAAAATCTACTAGCCAATTCTATCTAACACATCTAATTCATAGTAGTAATTCATTCAGTAGTAGTAGTAATTCATAGTTTTTAAAACGCAATTAAAATCGACTCTTATATGAATATCATATACATACTTATAATAAACTTCGAACTGATCGCTTTCTGTACATTAAGGATATATGAGACTACTATTGGGGGCCCTTATTAACGCAATAGAACCCAAAACAATAGTTGTTAGAATTTTTGTCTGTTTGCTATCCGATTTTGTTATGGTTTTCACTAATGTATTCCAGTAAGCGTCACTTCATAAATTTCAACCCGTCCATAAATAAAAAAGTTACAAATTAATACATGTTTTTCTAATTAACAGAACGAGAAAAACATAGTCCTAGAACAATGCAGGTGATTTTTCTAAGTCTAGAATGTTTTTTAAGCATGTACCAGTGACAAATGAACTTGTTTTTGAAAAGAGAGCGCATTCACTCTGAGTATAATTGGAATTTAATTTAGTTGTTTTGCTGAAGATGCAAGGTTGGAAACGATTGGTAATCTTCAATTAAAAGTTACATCAATTCTTCGCTAGTTTGTATCGTCTTCTTTCAAATTTCTTTCTTTCGTTTCTTCATTTAAAGATAAAGAACCGGGTAATACAATATTAAGAAGGTGAATATAATAAGTACTTGAAGAAAACTCAAAACAAATGGAGAACACAGTTTTATTCCCATCATACTCATATATTCTATTCACGTATTCTTAATTACGAATTTTATTCGCGTACAAACGCTTAATAAAAATACGAGAATAGAAGTACGACATACGACTGGAAAAAAATAAAGTCGTCAAAAAGAGGAAAATTGTGGAGCGGCACAAATAATGCGAAGCAAACAACACGGCAATAAGGATTTATTGCTGAGATTTTTCACGAACGCTTTTGGTTGGGACAAGTCACTAGACAGAGTGTGTTACTCTTAAAACTAAAAGAGGATTTAAGGAAGAGGAGGAGATAGGACGGTTTAAAATTTGCTAATTGTGGTTTTCCGTTTCAGTTAATATATTTAAAAAGATGACGTGGAAAATGAAAGAACATCTGCAGTTAGTAAAAAATATAGGTTATGAAAAAAAGATCGAAGATCGAGAATAAATGTTATTTTGTTAATAGCCAGCAAATGAGGAGGCGGGCCAGGTGATGGTAAGTAGTCACCATCGCCCATGGACAACAGTAACATCAGAGGCGTCAGCGACGGATAGTCGTTGATTCTAGAATTAAACTAGGTTGTATTGATACTAAAGATCTTCAGCAGAAGGAACTGCATCATAGCCTCGTTCGTTGTTCAAAAGGGTGCACTATGATTTTTTATTTCTGTATCTTAGTATTTTTATGCTGACACTTGTTTATAGCTTGGACCATCATGTAAAATATGCGAAAAACTTAATGAACTGACGAAAGATGGCGCTACCGTCACCACGGTGATTATTTAGGGGAATTGGAAGAAATATGCTGTGTGTTTAGTGATGACTTAACTTAAAACAGGAAAAATTATAAAAAGTGTATAAAATCTGTACAAAAATATTTTTTTGTAAAAATTTTTTTAACGATACAAAGGTTAAAACATATGTTTTCAAAATTATTGTTTGCCATGGAATGTCAATTAAATTAATATGAATCGTTTTTTTTCAACCGCTTTTTCACTTTAATATTGAGAATTCTTCTCAAAATATGAGATACGATTATCTTAACAGATTATTAAATTATTGTTAGTCTTAGTCTGTTTTAATTAGCTATCTTAAAACATCTTTAAGAACATTATAGATTACTGACAGACACGCAGATATTATATCTATCAAGATGTTATATTTTACTCTAGTAAATTATAATACATTTCTAATATATGTGGATGTCATATAACATATTCATAGTGCTGACAACTAGGCTAGCACTGTTGTAGACAATATGAAATACAATGCAATACCAAAAATACCCACCAGTGTTAATGCAGATAAATATGTTATAGTCTTTACATAATAAATGAATATTGAAAACAACATAATAAATTTTAATTTTGTCTCAAGGCTCCATGTTTACATATACTGATCAAGAAACGACAGCCCACTTCAAAACGAAACCCTTCAGAACAAGGATTATGAAGTAAAGATGGGCGGGTCGCAATCGTTGCAATAAAATGATTAAAATAAACTCTAAGTATTTAATATAATGAGGACACTGTTATGTTTATCAATTTGGTTGAATACTATAATTAAAATTTCCTTTCGTTTGTTTCTAATTGGGTAGAACTTTGAAAATTGAAATTTGGAATACAACTCACAATTGCATGACAGTTAAAAGTATAATTATATTGTTTTAGAGATAAATTTGTTTTTTCATTGCGCTTAATAATACTTAGAAAATAATCATTAAATAAAATGGATTTATGTTTTTAATAATCAAGCTTTTAAAATATACGAAACAGTTCAAAAACAGTTTTTATTTCAAGTATCCAAATGTAACTCAAGCGATTATACACGTGAATTAATTTAATAGAATAAAACAATATAGAATTCACTTGGAAGAACATAAGAATTTTAATACATAAATACAACTTATTTAATCGGTATTGCCGCTTCCTACCGAATGAAGAGCCCATATTTTGATTCCCAATCGGACCATATAATTATGAGGCAGAACTGTTTGTTGTATGGCCATAGATTTTTTCATATGTATAAGACGTATTTAGCAATAAAATCTTAGTGTAGAGATTTGAATTGGGAAAACTAATTCATTTATTTAAAAAGGTATATTGTTACATGATTCACATTTAGATTAAAACAATGCATTTTCCAAAATTTTCAATTTTCCAATTTAAAATTTTCAATCCTCAACATTTAAATTGACGAATTTAAAATACTATTACAGTTGGCTGGCTGAGCCGTGTCTGTAGAGAGGTACGCGTTCCTCTTTACGCACAGTGCACTTCAAATTTGCATACAGATCTCCACACATGTATCCGAATATTTCTACATGCATGTATATGCAGCGTATGGTTACACGTAATAAAGACGGTAAGCTCCATACTACAGTTGCGGTCGGATGAATACAATATTGTTGGAGTTTGAATGTTGTTTAAAAGTTGAAGTTTATCGGTAAATAAGTTTAGTGTTACGGTATGTAAAAATTACATAAAAGTTTAAACAAGTTCTAATAGTCTACAAAGTAACGATTACACCATTTACCTGATGGTTTAATGGACATAAATGTATGTACAAAGTCATAAGTATCAAATTATTGTACTTTCTATTGGGTTCTTAAAATGTGTGTGATACATTACATGTCATGTAACATTAGTTAGTGTTCAGTGAAATCGGTACCTTCAATCTACTTACAACCTGGACCTTTCAACTCCTCCACGTACTTCCTACATTTCGTACGTGGAGCCATAGTAGCTACGGTAAATCATTCACTGTGTTCACCCATGGAATTACTGGCCACCAAGTACTCGAGTTTCCAATACCTTTAATGTTTCAAGCATCAAATTTGTTTATATTACTTATCATTATTTTGAATTTTCTTACTATCATTAATTGGTATGTTTTTATTGCCATTTTGATACATTTACTTATAATAAAGTTGGTATGTATGTATTTATGTTTAAATATATGTATGTATATTTAATATATACTTATGCATCCCTTGTCTTCTTTTAATGTCTCCTGTACTATAGGTTGCCTGGAAGAGACCGCTGTTAGCGATGAAACCGCCTCTTGCTTACACTAAATGTATTTAATATTTAATAATATAATATAATTTTGTTTTTCCTGGTGTGCAATAAAGAGTGAATATACTACAATGTATTATATTATACTGTCTTATAGATTTAAAATATGTATCGGGTAACTTTTAAGACAGTTTTTTTTTCTTATAAAAACAGTAAGTTTATTTATTAAACAATTTTATTTTAAACATTTTATTGTATACCAGAATAAAATAAAAGTTTAACAGAACAGTACCAAGATTCGTCATGTACAAAAGGCGATTTTATAGTTTAGCAGATATTTCTTCCAGGTAACCTATAAAAAGATGACAGTAAAGAAGATTTTAAGTTGATAAATAGTCAGGTTATAAGCCACAAAGTTTACCAAATTTTTTTAATTAAGTTTGAATCTAAAATTGTTTCGAATCGTAAACCAAATTGAATTAGTGAGTTGAATATAAACAGCTTGTGAATCAAATTAATCTAACAGATAAACCATGAACTCAGACAAACTTATTAAGCGGACTAAAACGGAATTTTTAAATACTAACTAGTTAAAAGCAACGGATCTGCAGCTGGATTACTGTTTTTTTTATACATTTAAAAAGTTTCGTACTGAGTTTAAAACGTTTTCGTTAATACAGCCTAATGCCAGAGATTCGAATATTCAATGTTAACTGCAAAATATTACATTAAATTTAACATACTATTTTATATTCTGTTAAAAAATTTAAAATTTCGATTTATTGCGAGAAGGACATACCTATTCAATAACTATTTCATTTAATATTCAATTATTACATAATATATATATATTCATGTCCTAACCATATTATTGGTAATCCTACTGATTTTAGAACACATTCGACTAATCGATTAATTCGTAATAATTAATCGATCAGTGGAAGGTTAAAAATATTAACCTAACCTAACCTAGGTTGTAAAAGTTAAGATCGTATAAAATATTGATTATAAAGCAGAATATAGTCCAACGTCTCATAATATAGCACATACCATAGGAAAATGGAGATCGCGTTTAAGCAAACTGATTAAACATTCTCATTGACATAGCAGCCAAATTTATACCGTATTTAAAGGCATGACATTAACTTTAAGGGTCTTTATTATCATCTCGCAAACGAACGTCAGCGCGAAAACTAACAAATCCATCGTAATTTATTCATAATCACGTTCGTATTCTGAAACTCGAATTGTGATTCAACGATTAAATTCTGCGGCGTCGATGATTTTGACTAGACTTTGCTTTATTATAGTACATAATATCTAAAATGGTGTAATATTAATCTGTTATTCATCTATTTACTCGTATTTATTAATTTACATTCATCACAAGGAAAGAAGATATCTCGTTCGAAAACTGAGTCAGACACATCCGACGTCCACCTGCCATGTAATTATTTTGACAACTCAAACCAGTAGTGACTAATTTTTGACAACTCAAACCAATAGTGACGTCATTATGATAGTTCTGAGATAACAACAAAGGCAAATTATGTTCTAATGTTCCTCCAAACAATAACAATAAGAAACAATAACAATAATTACGGAAGAATTGTTATTATAAGTTATCTTTATCTTTATTATCTTTGGCGAACCTCTGATGATCACCGTTACTGAGAAAACCCTAGTTAATTTGACTTTATCAAGCAAAAAGACCCGGTGTGATTCTCGAATCAAATCGATAGATATTGTACACCAATTATACAAGTATAATAATACACCGTCCACTCTGTTTATACAGCCGTTTATTTCTTAACTTATTACTATTTCTCACTGTATAATCCTTTATCACATTTAAACCTCTGAATACGACTGCCTTCATTAAATGTTCGTCGCTATATTGCTTCTAATATATTCTTTCAGTGTTACCAATGTCAGAAAAATTGATTTGAAAAATGAACCTTACACAAGCATGACAAAAAACGTTTAAACGTTTAACTCAATTAAAACGATAAGATACAATAAAACCACCACAGATTTTAGAAATCTATAGTACGACAAGTGGTCTTTCCATGTATTACCAATCTCTTAAATTTTAGGTCATGTTGACTGATTTTATGTAGCAGATCCATAGACTTATTATATTATGACAAATCTTGTCTGTGTTCGCAGGTTTAGACACTTGTAATGTCTTGTTTGTTTGTTTTGTTCGTCTACCATCTTATTATAATGTAATCTCTCGTCGTTCCTACTACCTGCAAATAGGGCTTTGAATATGTTAGCGTCAATTTCAAATTCAAATTCTTTCAAATTCAAAATCATTTGATCATATAGAAATTCAGTAAATACACTTATGAACGTCTTTTTTTGCTTCTACCACCGTTTCGAAAAGGTACTTTAACAATGAGGAGAAGAAACGGCGAAAGAAACTCCTCAGCACATCTTTTAAACAACATATGGTAATTACAAAAGTTTAAACCTATGCGGAACTGGTTTCGACACTAATTTTGTCCAGGCATCCTTGTCATTCATGTACTCATCTATTAAAGAACTACTGAATCCGCAAGACGCTATCGACAAATTTGGTGGAACCTGATTGAAATTTAGAAGTTTAACTATTTACTTAAATACATACAAAAAATTTCATAGCTATCGGTATCGGAGTTGTTTAGGAAGAGTTTAGTGATATAACCACGTACAGAAAAATTTTATATAAAAAAAATATATTTAACATATTTTATACCAAAACCATGCTTACGCCGAAGGATTCGAACGGCCTGACTGCGTTAGTTTTCTATCCGATTATACTTTTTTTTAATGTTAAAAGCCGACAAACAAGCAGAAGAGCCACCTGATGGTAAGTGGTCACCGTCGCCCATGGACATCAACAAGACCAAAGGTATCACTGATGCGTTGTCGGCCAGAAAATGAGAAGAAGGTTAGAAAGAATGTAATGCAGATATCTACAAGAGAAGCAAAGATAAGATTTTAATATGTTAGTACATTCTACTATTACAGACTACGTCGATATCAGGTAAGATTGTAATAGTAACAGTACTAGTAAACTACACGCCAAAATTAAAAAGTGGTAATGCGTTGCTGCATTGGCAGATTCTAGGTCCTAGTCCACCACCACCATCAAACCAATATGTGCTCCATCTCCGAACAATAGATATATATGTGGAGACGAATAAACCACCTTTTTTAAAAGTCGGTTAATTAAAAGCACAGTAGTGTATCTACCACAGCTCTTTCCATTCGCAACTACGTCGATTTGCACGTCATTTCAAATTACTACACGCGAGGTGACTCACATAATTGGAAACAAATGGAAATGTCCCGGGATGGGATGCAAATTTATTCAATTAATCCTCGCGTCAGTATTGTCGGGTCGTGATTGGCGTTAAGTCGTTCAAAGCGGTTTGGCGTAACAGAATAGGGACGGGATATTTTAAATTTTGTTTACTTATTAGTTCGAAGACTTTGGAAAATCTTAAGTTTGAAACTATGCTTCGTACAGGGTTTAATTATAATCAGCATAAAGAATTATAAATTAACATTCACACACTCTTACTCCCGCAAAAATACTTAATGTGTTTCTTGTGTCAAATATCACTGTCATTCTTCCGCGCTAGGATTAAATTTAATTTTGATTGATGTAGACATACACAAATCAGGCATCACAAATAACTGGGATCCTGAACAACAAAAAATGGAGAATAAATGTTATCTGCCTTATTTTAGGCATCTGCCCAAGATTGACTGACAGAGCTTACCTTTACCCAATAAATCTATTTATTCACTTTATCATTAGATGAAAACAAAGTTTTTAAATTAATATCTGCATGGAATTAGTCTCTGGGATCCGAGAAAACACCTTCATTCTGCAGATAGTCATTACTATAAGATATAAAAAATGATTTTTTTTTTTTTCATTTTAAACCTATTTGCATGATTTTTTACAACAATATTGAAATACAAAAAAATTTTAGAAATATCCCTACCGCACCTATAAGCGTAATACTTACCAAAGAAAGATAATCCAGAATGATTGAACTCAGTTCACGGTTCTTTATATTTCTTATCTTTCGGTTGGTATTTCGTTACAATCCATGACAGTAAACCGAGACCGGTCACCGTATCGACACAGACGTTTCCTAATGATGTGACATTTTATTGTGCACGCTATTACTTTGTTGGGAAATAGAAAATATTGATAACACGTAGGTACAATATTGCGTAACCTGGAAACTGGTATGGACATGAGAGGTGATACATTCACGTACACTGCCGTGCATACGTAGAACTGATAAGTAATATAAGTTTTTTTATGTATTATTTTGTACTAGTATACCCTAAATTACAGGTAACATTGACACACAGTAAAAAACAAGCAATTTAATTCAAGCAATCAAGATTCTATTACCTAGGTTTTTGTTTAACTTTACCTGTTAATTCCTGTAGTATATCTACAAGTATTATTGCCAAGAAGCGAAGCATCGCTTATTTAATAACACAGGGAATCCTTATTGTACAATATCTACTTAAACTTTATTATTATTCAAAAATATCTTTTAACGCTCATAGCTCGTTGGTTTATGTAAATTATTAATGAGTCTCCTAGAAGTACTCGTAAGATCCAGCACAGTCAGACGATGGATGACTTTTTATGGTAAAATTTCTTTCAGCGCTTTTGTGTTTCTTGAAACCCATTGGTATCGTTACATACCAGTTGGTAAGCTTTGTCTTAGTTTGAACTCGGCAACATAAACACTTCCAACGCCTGAATTGGCCATTAGAACTTCACCAAACCGCACTGATGCGCTGGGTGTTGTATACGAAATTCCTCTTTAATTACGAGTAGAGTCACACCGCAGTGAACCGCGAATAGATGTATCGAAGCAACTAGACTCAAACGGTTTGATTTCATATATTTTGTGAGATGGAGCTACCTTTCTGTTCAGTAACACAAAAGGTTACGATAAGAAAAAAAATTAGCACTTGGTAAAAGGTGATCGTGGGCAACTCATTTCAACTATTTGAGATCCCAAAAATTTTTGAGATTGTTGCTAAGAAAATTTATTAACGACATTATGAACATATTCGCATGTATAATTCAAGGGTTGTAAGTGCCTTTTTCAATTTAAGGTTGGAATACAATTGCAAATTTTGAAATATATCTACTATACAAATCTGTGTATAGCAGATTTTTGTGTATGTCTCGAGATAACTCAAGAACGGCTTGACCGATTTTAATGAAAATTGGTATGTAGTGAAAACACGTGATTTTACAGATGATAGGCTATATAAAATCTATCTATCTATATAAATCTATAAGGTCTGTCTGTCTGTATATTTTATTTTTTGGTCAAATTTAATGATGATAATTTTGAAAAATTTTGTCTATCTGTCCGTAAGTCTATAACGTTCCGTTATAACTTAAGAACGGCTTCATCGATCTTAACTAAAATTGGTATGTAGTGGGAACATGTGATAAGCTATATAAAATATCAGTATACCTAATTATGTCCAAACAAGGCAAAAAAATATGACCTTTCTATTAATCATGTATATATATTTAATACTCCAGCCGAATAAAGTCGGACGGGGCCGCTAGTAAAGAATAATATGCAAGATTCAAACATAAAATCAATAGCTTTCCCTTTTTAATTAGTATCAGAAATGTATTTTTGAAGAACGTTTAAAGGGAAAATCAACCTAACATTAAACGATTTAGGGGAATCCGCAACTAAATGAAATCTTGTGAGCGACGGAGGGGAAGAAATGAGGCGGTTGGTGATTATACTATGCTTATAAAATTGGATGCGATCAGAATTTTTATGTGATATTGGTATTGCACTAGACTTAAAGTGAAATGCATGATATAATTTTTTATGGATCCATATATTAAGAAAATACATTAGAAGTAAACAATTTCCGCCCTTCCCATATATTTGGAACTACTGGTAAGGCCCAGTTTAGCAAATAATACAAAATATTCTTCTCTGACCAGTCTCCCGAGTGACCGAAACTCCATAACAGGTTTATAACGTAAATAAAACTACATTTATACATAATCAGCAGTTTTAGAAATTTCCACTGAAATACAAAATACTTCAGGATATATATGTACTCGTATATTTACGGTAAAAAAACTTTAGGTATCTCATGGAAATCCGATTTAAACTTGAGTAGCCTCTTAAAATATTACGTGGGTTTGATATTTCAGTGATCGTAGATTAAAAAATTATTCTGTTAAAGTTGCTTATAAATATTCGTCACTCCTGAAAACACAGATTTGAATCTTAATTGTTCACCAACATTTCCTCTTAAGGAACGTGTATTCCTTGTCCATCGTTGGGAGGATTGTGATCTTGATGCTAGAATAGAAAACCTGAAATAGATATGTATAGTAGTTTAGAGAAAAAGAATAATCATCAAATACAGCAAAACGATATAAAAAATCAAGGTAGCATATAAGCTAAGGTAAATTATAACAATGCAGAGAAGATAAAAAACTAAAGTAAAGATAACTTTAATCACTAAGTTGACTATATGAGGAAACCTACATAAGACCTTGTCTACGTCAATACTAAAACGTATCGAGCTAATAAAACTTACATTTTTAATTTAATCCGATTTGAGCAGAACATATCTAAAAGCAGATAAATTAATCGGAGAATTTATTGATCATTGTTGATGAGTTTTAAAGCGCAACGTTAGCGACAACAACATCAATTTGCATAATTAATCTCGTCACAAACTCGCAAGCGGATAACGGAAACTAATTGAATGATGTAAAATATACCGAACCTTTATATGAACTAAAGTTATTATAACATTTTTCATTGGGTAATTTCAGGGCGCTGCAGCATGTGTTTTATTAAAATTTCTTGTTTAAAACCTGCGCCAATTGTTTGCGATGGTATTTCCCGTATCTCGTCCATAGATATAGGACATAAAAACATTCTAATGCAGCATAGATGGCCAATTAATCTCCTCGTAGTGCACCTTGCTGAACGATGCCTTGATGCCAGATTCCTTTTATTGGCGGTCGCTGGGCTCTACCCAGTTAGGAAAAAAGAAAAAGACTAAATAAATTCTAAAACCGCTTTAGAATAGAAAAAGGATTTTAAACGCTAAGTTTACCATATGAGAAGTTCTATATACGTAATATCTACGGCACTCATGGTGAGTTATTTACCAGTCTGACTTACTTCCACCCTTATTCTAGAATAAAATGAACACGAAATGTTTAAAGGTGTTTCGATCAAGTATTAAGTTTTTCCTCGCTTTCTAATTGGCTGGCCGTCAGCGTCTATATGATACCTTTGGTGTTATTAATAATCATGGGCAGCCGTGACCACTCACCATTATATCTATTAGTTTGGTGGATTTTGATATAGAAAGTGAAACTGTAGAGAAATGTTACAAAAACATTACAGATTTTGTGTTTTCCCAACATAGACTATAGTATTATAGGACTTGGTTAGGATTCTATGCATATTGAAATACTTCCTTTGAAAGACTGCAGAGTCGCAACGTTTTAATGCACCGCACGTTTCTGGCTTTCGTTAGTTATCTCTTAAATATTTAACATTCTAAAGCAATAGTTTATAAGTACCTATTACGTGTCGATTACAGGAGGTGCTGGTTTCTTTATATCAACAGTTGCCTTAAAAGGAAGTGAGATACCTTCTAGTTAATTAGATTCCGGCACTACAACAGAGAAGTGATCAAAATATTCTATAACTCATTCTACATCGAGGGTGCTAGCTATCCAGGTTGATCTAAAGAACTGAACTGTTGCTGGGTTCAGTCGCAGTGTCAGAAAACCAGTAATACTGCGGGTTCCCTGATTTGTTTTCAATCGGCAAGCCATCAGTGATGCCTTTGGTGTCACTGATGTCCATGGGCGTGTGTGAGCACTTACCATCAGATAGATCGTATGCTCGTTGGTCGACTAATTACATAAAAAATAGGTGTTCACAGCCCGACTAGTTATGTCAACTATGACTGATAACTCGAGTTAAGAAATTACGGGCGGTGTAGGGAGTTTCCTGGGTGACCGCTAATATCAAAATTTCTCTAGCGTTTCCATATTTCGAAAGGCAGGTTAAAACATCGGTCCTGAATGCTATTGTTAGACAGCAATATACCCGCAACTTTGGAGGACTTTAGTTGGCATGACAACATCAAAATTTAATTGTCTATCTGGAATAGAATCGTAGCTTCCTTAAAATACAAGCAGATTTTTCGTACACTGTACTTAGTCGCTAAAGAGTTGAACCCAAGAAACTCTAGTTATTGATATTCGTGTCTATAAAGCAATGTTCACATTACATTACGGCCCGTCATAAGCCGATTACGCGCGCCGCCTTCCAATTCGGCAGTATTTCTATTCACCTCACAGTAAGGCTTTTGTAACTACAAGTATTACATTGCAGGCTTCACGTGTCTCTTTGGGAAATAGGACCTTGTAGGTAGGGTACTTAATGTACAAATTGTTCAGTCTTGGAGAGTAAGAGGTTCCAGCCATCATTGAATTCTAGTTGACCGTTCGTTGATCGTGCATTGGTTGAACAATTAATAAGACCGGTTTGTTGAGCCTCTTCTGTTGCAGGTCACTGGGCACAACATCAACTTGTTCTATCCCAACTGTATTCGTGCAGGATTATAGGGTTCTTAACCCGCGTGGTGACCTTATACTTTTAAAAAAAATCAATCGTAAATTCTTTTTAACTTGTTTGGTCCATTCAAGCATTGAAAAACCCGAGAAGCACTTGTTAGCCATTAGCCAGTATAAAGGCGATATTTGACAGAAGGAACCTAGGACCATAGGAGTCTTATCCCTTGTTTAGCAGATGTAACACGTTAAATGGTTGTAGAAAAGGTTTTGGTAGCACGGCAAAGCAAAAACCATAGTTCTAGTCTTTTATTTAGTGTAAATTTTATTTATAATTCATAATAAAGTCACCTACATAAACATATATAGAATTACGAATTTCATGAAAAATTTAAAATATTAAACATGACATAACATGACATGACAGTTAAAATGTATGAAGTCTGCGATAATATAAGTTTAAATCTGTAAAAATATAAAGTTCGTAAAAATTGTAGTCATTAAAAGTAAGTTTAAAGGAGTAGTTGCTAAAGTTACCATACGTAGAGATCTGTGACAACACGTTTTAGGGCCTTTCAAATAGTAATCTCTGCGCTTTACATAACTACATGTACCTACTTGTGCGAAAACGAGACAGCCTGAAAAACTTTTCCGGTAAACTATACCGCTTTATATTTTTACAAACTTTATATTAACTCAACTCGTATGTATTACATGAATTCATACATGATGTACAAATTTAGTGAATGATGAAAACTGATCATAGTATATTTACACAATTATAATTTGATAATTAATGATGTAATACTCAATGAATTTAATTGCTAGTGCAGTACCCGTTTTGGTGAGCTGGTCCGACTAAACTGTAATTCTGAATGATCTATATTTTGCACTTTCCGTGCATTTTTCACATGAATAGGAAATAATGAGTGACCTACTGGTCACAACGGGGTCTTTTAGGAGTATTCATGATGATATTTTTTTTAGTAAGATATAGCTATTTATTGTATTTATCTTGTGCATCCAGTACTAGTATTCCATGAGTTGAGACAATACTAATTACAGAAACCGTCATGGCTGTAAAAAGTCAATATCACAGCTTATTTCACTCGCCAGTTCATTTTTCAATTAAGGAACTTAATTTTACAAAATAGCAAATATTTATTTAATCGTAAAAAAAATTATTCAACGATGATTATTTACTTGATCATTCCTTCTTTCGCGAGGTGATAGTTAACTTAAAATGAGCAAATAACCTTTCAAAACTTTTCAACATGTCCACATGCAAAACACCGACGTTTCTAACACCAGGCACTCAATGCTTGTTAACAATCGATTATCGTTTGGAAGTTTAAGGTTATAATAAGTCGTACGACGTTACACGTTACATGAAGGGAAAGGAGACAAAACCGTAAAGGTTTTACGATATTTTCTACGCAGCAGTCGTGGCCGACCGATTAAGGCGTCTGACTAGAAATCAGATTCCTTCTGGGAGCGTAGGTTCGAATCCTACCGACTGCGTGACGGAGGTGACTCGATTCATTTTATTATATTAGACGTTGTCAATTTTTCGTCGGCAAAATATAGGCTATTTTAAATGTGGAAATCAATGTTGTATACATGTACAGGTAAAATTTTTGAATCTAGCCGTTGTAATCGTATGTATTGCTTGTATGGGTGAATTCTCGATTTAATTATTGTTTCGGCAGTATTGCAACTCGCATCCCCATTCCTTTATTCCGGCAATTTCTCGTCCCATGAAACGTGGCCACCTCAGCCGTTATTTTCCCGGGGTAGAAACTAATATTTGTGACTGATATAGACGAATTTGACATAAACAGTAATGGAGTAACAGCGGCGCTGTTAGCAAATTTCGTGGTGAATTCAGACTGAGATTGGCATCCAGGTTGGGTTGATTTAAAACCACGATTTGTAAGGTTTTTTTATGAATATATTTCGTAAAATTAATCAACTAACACTAACTAAGATCAATAAACCTCTGGACATAGTTGGTCATTTATGTACATACTTTAAAAATATATGTAATAATATTTTTGTATTCATTTTAATTGGAACTGTTGACAAAAGTAGAAAGTACGATCACTTTTTTACTACGGCTTTAATATCCTTAACTGAGATGAGGCCCAGGCCCAGCAAGTACAGTTATAGCATTTGGTTAGTAATATTGTAATATGTATTCAAATATTTATGTATGCAATATTCGGCAGCTAAGAAAATGGCATACATTGACACGTAAATCCATGGTAAGCCGATTACAATCTACCTTCCTATTTCGTAGCAAATCTCTTTACACCTTACTGTGCCACTATTGTGTGTGTAGGAATATTGAACGAGTAGGAATTACACTCTTAGCTTTGCGCTATATTGGGAATATGTGAGTGCAAAGTCTGTATTAACTTATAAATTTAAAAATATAAAGAAAAAATGCGTCTTTTACTAATAAAACATAATAATGAATAGAAATTAATAAATGCTCACACATTCATACTTTGATGAAAGAATTTTCAGTGTTTCCCATGAATGTACACAATGAAAATAAAGATCTGAGAAGATATGAGTACCTACCTACCTTCATTATCTGCCGCTGACAGCAACCGAATCACGGTAAGGTCTCCCATCAGGTTGACAAGTTCATCCAATCCAAATGTCATCTGCAAGAAGTTCAATGCAAATGACTAGAAGGGCATACACGTTAGGCATATACATTAGTCGAGAAAGGATTACAAGCCGTGGTCCAATTACACAGCAAATCTCCGCACTTCCTTGTCATTTACGTATACACGTAACTATCTCAACATACGTATAGTATAAATAATGGAAGATTTTGTTTATGATTTGATTTTAACGCTGTTTTTAAAATTATGATGTAACTTTATTGTGCATATAGAAACATTGAATGAATAAATCCCACCAATCAGGTGTTCAGAAGGAGTACAGGAATTTGCGACTGCAATACTATTTGAAATTGCATTTAGTTAGACGCGATCTGTAAAGGCAACATATTATAGGAATTTGCGACTGCAAGGTAACATATCGCCTTGTGTATGATCTTTTACCCCTACAGAAGACTACCATGTTATTCTCTCATCTATTGACAACACTCAGTACGTCTTTAAATACGGGTATTTGTAGCCAATATTTTTTCTTACCTATCTATTACTGTTCTAAAAATTCACTACTGATCTTATTAGGTATCTATCTATTACTATCCTGACAATACTTAACATCTAAATAAAAATAATGAATAAAACCTTCACACACTCACACCGCCGCACTGAGATTACCTGTGTGTGTTTGCGGCATAGCCGCACACAAAAAAGATATTACAACACGAGATCGTCAAATGTTTCTATCTATATATACAGTGTCTATATGTTGATTGCAGCGACAATTAATAATATTTATCAATGAAGTCTTTGGTGTTATTAAATGGTACTTTTAATACTAAACTCAACATCGTTACCTAGTGGTAACAGGTGGTACAGTAGTCTGTACTGCCAGCCAACGCACATCAAATCCAATTATGTACGTAATGGTAATAATTTTCCCGTAATGTTTTAGAAGATATCTGAACTATACCACTCCGCACTTGGCCATCGTGATAACCAATATTCTTAACTCTTACCGTGAGCAGAGAGCCAAAATGAGAAGTGGGATAATTTTTTTTCATATAAAATAAGTTAATGCTAACAACAATCCCAGCTGGTGGTAAGTGGTGATGTAGTGTAAGATGACGCACTAATTTATAAAAGCCTTTTCATGATATGAAAAGTTACGATGATCTTTTCGCCCGTGCACAAAATACTTCACCCCACCTTATTTCACTCCAGAAATACGAGTTCAAAAACAAACTTACAAATCGATATTCGCCCAAATCCTCGCACGTGTACATACATCAATCATAGTCCGTTCAACAGTAGTCCGCCCTTTGTAAATGTCACCGAGGCGATTGCCGTCGCTTCTCAAATGACGTTCACGTTTGCACGTGAAAAAGGCTTCAAATTCATCGTTTCCAACTGTACACTGTCTGTGGTTTAACCGAAGCGTCCACCATGTGTTCATCTATATATAAATACGAATAGACAAAACGGTTCAGTACCATTTTTTACTGTATTTGTCAAACGGTTTCCTTATTTCGTTTTTCGTTCTTAGCTACTGATGAGCTTTAGTGTTATCGAAAAAAAATATTTAAAAATATAATTTTATTTGATAATTATGTTCCAGTTGCGAATATTAGTTGTCACTCGCTCGTACACAGTGCGTGTATATTAAATTACATCTTTTTTTTAACGGCTGTCGTTCTTTGTTTAAGGTATTCTCTTGTTTTCGTTGTCGTTATGTTTGGGCATAGTAATGACATTTCCTATTGAACGACGAATACGACCGATTACTATTGTGTTGTGTATTCTGGTAGAATACAAAATATGCCTAGAAATATTAATAGAGTAGACACAAAATACGTGAATTCCCCTTTATTGATGAGCATTCCTTAATATAAAGAGCTTTACAGATGCTTTTATAACCTAAAGTAAACATTCAGTTATATTCAAGATATTGTTTAATTTTCTTTCATTTTACTAATACTTATAAAGTTGCTTCCAGTTTAACATATGAAATATAAGAAAGTAACTGTCTTCATTTCAGATATAATGTACATAATAATAAAGCATCTGAAATATTTATGTTACACTTTTTATAAAGTCTTATGAAAAATTATCAAAGTTAAACGAAAGTTTTGTGATACAATGTAATACGCAGTAAATTATATATGTTAGGTTACAGGATACAAAGCGTTATGATGGTTAGACTAAACAAAGCTCTTTCCCTCTCTCTGGCAGGTCATACTACGGTTTCTTATAGTATAACGAAGAGTGTTTAAATTCATATCGATAAAGCTTTTCCTCTGTTGCATATATCTTGTCAATATCAATCACCAGGGTTATATGAGGTAAGACCGGATGTATTACAAAAACCGTTTTTATGAAGTTTACATGTAGACTGTTAATATTAGGAGGGAACCTGCATGCTTCAAAATTTTCCGTAAACCAGGCGTTGAAGACTATGGCAATACTAATACCAGTAGATCCGAGCGCGATAGTTTATAAGTTTTTTGGTTTTGATGAGTATAGGCATAGTATGGTATTACAAAGGCAAGAATATATGACAAGATGTAATAAGTAAAGTGCAGTTATTCATATATAAATTTATTAGTTAATGATGACCCCATAGCCCAGTTGATAGTGGCCCTGCCTTCCGAGCAAAAGGTCCAGAGTTCGATTCTCGGTCGGGGTAGACATTTATATGATAGATAAATGTTTGTTCTCGGGTCATGGATGTTTGTGATGGCATATTTGTGTATGTGCACTTCATAGGGAATCCTTGTGCGCGGGTGTAAGTGTATAGATTTTTATATATTTATTTAAGAGCGATCACATAAACCAGCCAGTCAGTTAATATACATTGATATGCCAGGATAATCCGTCAGAAGCGGATTTCGCACCGCTGTCCTATTTGCCTGTAATCTCCACACCTCGTACGAATGACGCGAGAATTGTGCAGAATTCGGAATACTTCTCTTTTTCGTTATTCTCATATTATTCTGTTCATTTACCAAATACATAATAGTAGAATCATAAATATTTTATACATTGGGCTTATATTGCTCTCTTAAAAGGTTTTTAGATCTTTATTTATTAGTAATAACTTACTCTCGCTTTACTCGATAATCATAATCACGTTTGCATAACGTAATTGCACCAAAACAAATATTACACATATTTATCAGGTATAAATATATAATAAATATATAAATAGCTGTCCGTTACGATGGTTACGTCTTGATATCTAGTAAATTACCAGTTTACTTTTCAAACATAAAATTTCATAGATACTAGATCCTAGCGGTACTGGTGCAGCCTAGAATTCTCCCCCCAATCCCATGCTGGCAGAACAGGGTGTCATAAGAGGCGACGAAGTAGGGCTTCGTGTATGGATTATGTTATCAGTATTATTATTAAGTCATTAATATTATTACTGGTATTATTATCTCTCCGTGAAGCCCGCCTGGCTATCTACTACCCTCCTGCTTGAGTCAGCCGCCAAACTACTCGTCGTGTTCCGCTCTGGGAGCTTGAGAGCCAGTACCTTCTTTCTAACCTTCTTCTCATTTCCTGGCTGACAACGCGTCAGTGATACTTTTAGTCCATGAGCGACGGTGACCACTTGTCATCAGGTGGGTCGTCTGCTCATCTGTCGGTAATTATAATTAAAAAAACCTGATTTATCTATTCGAACTTTGATGAAAATATAAAAGATAAGGATGCCTGAAAAATAACGCTGTAACCGGTTCTACGCAGTTAAACTTGCTCTATAATTGTCATAATAATATGAGTTATAAAGAGTATTTTCGCCATTTCATCTCCTCAATATTTAAGCATACATTCGAAACTGTGATAAAAACAAGAAATTAGTTATTTAAGTGTATGTTCAAAATAACGAAATAATTTTGAATATGAATTTGTATTTCCAATTATATGAATCAGTCGTGGTAACCTCAAAAAAAGCATCTAAGACATGAATTATTGATCCCATAACTAAACTAAACATTTTTACTACTTACAAACTTTTATCACTTATACTATGACACAGATCCATTTTGATGTTATTATTTTATTGTTTTCTTTGTGATGTGATGACGCACATACATATACATAAAATTTAAAAAAAATGTGTTCTCTGTATATGGATGTGCATATTCATATCAAAGTAGACAGGCAACGAAATACACAAACTTTTAGTTTTTATACAACATTAAATACATGATTTCATGTCAGCCAATAGGTAAAGGAGATTCTGGTATGTAAATTAGCAATGAGCCGGAAGGATAATTTGACCTTAGGTCTAGAGCTGCTTGCTGACTATAAATGAATCATCAACCGAATCATCATTGAAAGTGTTGCTTTCCAGAGGATCGTATATTTGCAGATTATTAGCATAAAAGCGGAAAATAAATATAGATTTAGACTTACCGAGTTAAAATGCAGAGAAAATTAAATAAAGGAGATGAGATGCCACCTTGCGGATGCCAGGAGCAACATTTCTTTACATTGAGCTTCTCAATTGATCAAAATGAACTGCGGCTGGCTATACAGGTAAGTAAGAAACCAGCAAACCAAATTTATAAATATATTAGGAAGCTAATGTCACAAGTGGCATATATGAAAATGTCTACTTATGTTATGTTAAACGCATTACTGAAATCCATCTATATGAACATAATCACTTTTTCGTTATTTACTTAAAGAGATATCACCTTAAGCAAAGAATTAAAATGTTAACATTATACACAGATAGGATATATCTATACTCAATGATATATAAGACTTTTAAATTCTTTGGAAATGTATGGCAGTATAGATATGGACCAGAAGCCAGAACAAGACTGAATATTGATGTTTTTTTTGGAACAGGATTATTTGAGCATCATTTTATCTTTTCATAACAATGGAAAAACTAGAGGCTTAGGAAAATAAAAGATGTACATCAAAACAGGTGCAACCAGGTCAAGGACAGAAATTATCATTCTATGACTTTTGTAACCATTGGCTTACATACAATGCTAGAATGAATTAATGAATTTCAAAATAAATTGAATACATTTCATTTGAGAAAAAGTGGTGAAACTTTATTGAAACTTAATGGAAGCAACATCGCTGTGTCTAAAACGCTACATACATATGTATATATCATAACAGACTCTTAACTGACTTCATGCACCATCAATTTGTAATAATATCATCATTAATAAAGCCCGGTATATATTTTGCACCGTTTAAAGCAAACAGTTCCAAAAGAGATCTTTCCGTTTAGATGTTTTACTTGGTCGTCCATTGACTGTCGATCACGCTAAAGTTGTTCAAGTGAGGCACTGTAGATATGACGTCATTATATGAAATCGTTACGTCATACCATCTACTGGTAATAAAACGACACTTTGTTCATAAATAGTCGTAAATTATCTTAGTTATCGTAGCTACCTTATCGTATTCCATAAAATCTTAACTACCAGTAACTAACGAGTTTGCTACTTACTTACTTGAATCTTCTTATTTCAATACTTTAGTACATAAAGTTGTAAATTCAATATCAAAATCATTCAACTGTTAATGTACAAATTAACTGTAAATGTAACTTAATTGTGTAATACATTTCGTTAACATCAGTAATTAAGTTAATTACATAGAAATTCCCTAGTTTCTAGGCCGTCGATCTGAACTTATTTTTAATAGTCATCAAGTACTGCAAGGTTCACTCACATACTTTGTTTGCACAACAAATTTTAATATACCTACTATAAATTGATGTATCATTAATATTTGCATGCCAGAATGCCTATGTCACGAAAGTAATTTACATTACATTTATATATGATTATTGCAATCATAAATTTATAAAAAATTGTTCATGATTTTTTAATGTAATTTCTGTTTTATCATGTTCTACATTATTTTGGACTCTGTACTAATAATAATATCGGTCGAAAATATTACAACTATGTGTATTTTAATTTGATTTATGGAACTGAAACTTGACTTATTGACCGTGTTAGCCTTAATTAAAGCCCTTAATATGAATCACTTTACAGAGCACTGTGAGTAGAAATGTATATTAGATAGCCTCGGAGCCAAGAGTTACAGCAGTAGAGAGCAGCTACAGTTTTCAAGGAATGATAAACAATGAGAAAATCAATTCTTGACTGGCGTGCACGACTTTGTCTAAATCACAGTGAACAAGAGTCAAATCCAGGCCAGGTCGGAGTGGAGCCAATTAGGGGAGGCCTACGTCCAGCAGACTCCTGAACTTTAAATAAGTTTTGTCGTTTTAAACTTTACGGTTTCATCGTTTTCGGTGGCCAAACTTACTAATTAAAAGGTAAACTAATTTATTTTTTCATTCAATATACTAATGTTTGTTTTAGAATTGATACCATCATAGCTCTAATTATCATTTCATACTACAGAACTACAATAAATAACTTGCAATAACGTGTTTATTTTTTGCCCCATTTTTTTATTATTATTTTTTATTTGATTAGACACCTAACCAGTATATTGTAACATTACAATCGATTACCTATATTGGTGCAAAGGATTTGTTTGTTGAAATGCAAATGTACGAAAATAGTAGGCTTAGAACAATGTTCATTTCTGTAGAGATAACTTTCTAAAAAGATAATTCTTCCTCAACTATACAATACAGTGGTTATTAAAATAAATGTACAACAGACAGATACTACAATTTTATATCAGAATAGTTTATAATTAACTCAACTAATTAAAATTATAATTCAATAACATCTAGCAAAGAGGCGGTAGGAACAAAATATTTAATGTCATATTACTTTCCCTTCATGCAGCACAATGCATAATGGTTCTTTAGAATTTGACTTAAAGCTCAATTTTCAGTAACACTCATCCAGTCATGATGGTAATTCCAGGATGAAACGTGTTATGAGATCTTTAATTAACTGCCACGTGGTTGCTTCAGTTAATTTAGTTCCAAATGGATACTTAATTAACATAACATTGAGGAGTAGTTAGTAATGGTTGAACGAACTTCTGTTTGGTGATGCAAATGTCTTATAAAGACGAGTCCTTTATTTGATAATTATTTGATATAATGGCCCCTTAGCCGAGTTGGTAGTAAACTTGCCTGCCGCGTGATGGGTCTTAGGTTTGATTCCGTAACAAAAATTTATGAGACCTATTGATTGTCCTCGAGTCGTAAATGATTGGTATGTCTTAATTCGATTGATAGGCTGTTAATTGCGACGGGATTAGTGATTATTATTTGATAAATAATGCATCTATAACTTAATAAAATAAGACTGGTGACTTATATGCGATAGGTTACAGGTGATTACGTGGTACAGCAACTACTTAACTGCCACTGTTAAATCGAAAATAATCACCTATCAAATCAAATTTTAAGCACTCACATACTGATGGGTATGCAAAAATTAGAAGTTATCAAGAGTTGAGAACAAGTATTTATCCGAGCAATAAATGTCTACCTGGACCAGATACCAAGAAAACCTGGATTTGTTTAACTAACATATACAGTCATTATCATTCAAATAGGGTGTTGATCATTATGAACGTAAATGTCATGCGTTTACTATGTAGTATATGGCCCTTGCTTGAAAAAAGATTATCCTTATGTTTATGAGTAGTAACTCGTAACTGCACATGAAGCAATTGTTACGCGATTTTATCAAGCGTTTTTTTTTTCTCCTTCTTTATCCAATACACCTATTCACGTAACTCAATCTACATTTTGCTTAAAACACTAGTGCGGTAGTTTATAAATGATTTCGTTCAGGCATACAGACAGATAGAGACTTCACTGTTTACTACGATATTAATATTAATGTACAATATACCTCTACATGATTAATACGTAATTAAACGCAGGATTCTGCTTATGTTAACATATCACGAATGTGTAGAATTCCTTTGATATAATTACTTACTAACATGATCTAATAGATGTAATTTGCCTTGAGAGTTCCTACCCAAAATTTTCGAATAGTGAATGTTGATTTCACGTTAAATTATATTGATGTGCTGATTTACTGCTACCTCTGGATAATCTTAAAGACAATTAAAATAAAATAAAAAAATAAATAAAATAAAGTAAATAAAAAAAACCGTCTATCCATCAGCAAAAAACGGTATGAAAATTTATCCAATCTCCCCACTCGGAATAACAAACCTTTTAATTTAAAATAATTTTTCACATAGGTGTCGGAGATTTTTCTCCGCGTACACACAAACTTTAAGTTTAACCTTTCTCATTGCGAGAGAAAATCCAAGCCCAGCAGTGGGACGATATGGGTTGTAATGATGATGATGATATAAAAACATAAAAAACTTGCAAACTTAAAAGTGATCAAAGATTTTCTTAAGAGCAGGTTAATCTAAATAAAAAACATAAACACTAAACTTAGCAACCTCCATTGTTTGGAGGGATTTAATTTTCATAGGCTTTAACCCATCATAATTACTGTGTAACATTGTATAAAAAAGAGGAATCTCCATTTCAGTATTAGGAGACAACGCATTGGTGTGTTACAGATTTCTATGGGACACGATGACCACTCATTTCGAAATGAACCGTCTGTCCGGTTGCCGATTAAAAAAAACAATATCCAAATCATAAAATACCCGTTTAGTATAAAGCTTGAATTTTGTAATATAAATGTTAATATGTTTGGAATACAGCAATCCATGTAACTTACAAAGCATATGCTAATATTACGCATAAAACATTCAATAATGTGCCGCAAAGCGCACTTATAATGCATCACGGTGTCGTGTTATTTCGCTAATTTGTAGCTAATGGTTCATTAAGGTTCTAATTTCCAACGAACGGCCGCTAGTCACCGCCACTTAATTTATCGGCTGAGGGTAGGTTGTCCATAAATTAACTAATAATATGCGTATATTCTGTCTACGGTCTATCTACATATAAAATTCAAAACCTATTTTGTTGCATAATATATAGGGCATCAACATAGGATTTGAGTTCATACTACATAGATCACACAAAAATCTTTTAGGTATATATTATATATTATAAGTGTAAGACAAATTTGGAGGATATAGTAAATGTCAAAGATTATGCAGTCTCTTTATTAGTTTACTATAGCTGCCGTAGAGGCTTTCGCGAGGAAATATGCAACATTCCCAAAATTTAACAGCCAGGCCTGCAAATTTTCCAAATAGTGCTAAATTATCTTCTTAAAAGTGTGGAAGGTCCTGTCCTGGGCAGGTCACTTTTTAAGCATTTGCATTTTGCATTGATTAATCTCATTTCCTCCACAATTGTCTCAAGTATTGTCTCAAGACCAATCTTTGCGAACCAAGACCAAGACTTTGCGAATGCCATATTCAGTGAGCACTTCTGAGTTTGAAGATCATATCTCATATTGAGAACATATCTCTAACCAAGTTTCGAAGCTGGAATTCGACCTAATCGAAGTCAGTTTAGGAGTTAACGCGGGGACCACCACTTCATCTCGCAGTGGAGCACAATGTGCAGTTAGGGTGTTCATTCTAAACTTTTTAATCTATAATATATAGTTGAACAATAATTGTATATTTAAATATCACATATCCTTATCATCTTATTCACACCAGTTTATTTTAAATGTTTCCAAGTTCTCTCATAAAAATACAACAAATTAAATTACATGATACAAAATCTGAAATACCGCGTAGCAAACATAATTTACATCTAAATGAGTGCCTTATAGCACCACAAAGAGTTTATTCATACCATAATAAACTAAAACTTACCTTTCCTTCACGTTTCCTTTGAGGAAATTATGCAGTTTTAACTAGCAAATGTCATTTTCTCACTGTTGAAAACGGACTCCTTGAATAGTTTTGCAAAGAAATGTCAACCTTAACACATTCATATAAAGTTCAATATAACGTGCCTTGAATACAGTTTATTTACATCGACTTATATTTTACAATACTACAAGGGAATAATTACCGTACACAATGTCTGTTTGTCGCATTTAATTCTTATGTGTGGAAATTACTAATATTATTATCGACAACCGGCGAAAAATATTAAATGAAGCAAAACGCCTAAGTTATGTTAATTACTTTAATGCTATATTTTATTGGTCTTTTTGAAAAATGTTTACATAATTTTTTTATCTATTTGTCTTGTTATCTTAAAATCCTTTTATTTATTATTTTTAGGTAGTCAAGCGTCCGCAGGACATATGTAAAATAGAAATTTGTCGGTTATATCTTACACACGGTACTACATACACTTCAAAAAAAATCGTCCAAGAATGTTTACAAACCACGTTAAATCTATTATATTAAAAGAACTAAGTGTAGAAACAGAAACAGAGTTTTGTATATTGTTATTAGAATCGCCTTTACTTTGCACGAAACTACTGAAAGCACACGGCACACAATAGGTATAACCGAATGTGAAACAGGTCCATAACTGAGTATCGTATTTTACTGTACAAGTTCTGGATACAATTACCCCGCTGTTATCTGGTACGCTGTCAACAGAGACGGCTCAATTTCCAACTTGCTCTATAATTTTTAACTCTGGGTCAGTGGCTTCCAAACTTCTTTATAGTTGGTGCTATTTTTGATTTGACTATTTTCATGTCGGTGAAGTAAAATATATTAGGAAAGTGCTCTTCAGATCTTTGCACCACAATTATGGATCTTTTATTTGGAATGAAAATGGTATTCTCTCTCAGAAGCTGAAAAGCTGTCCATATGAGTATGTTATACCATATGAGTCACATATATATTACGTTACAAAGTATGTCGCTACTGCAGTAATTACACACCCTCACAGAAAATCGAAATAGAATGCCTGAAATTTATAACACGAATATTTTATTTCAAATTATTTTCTTATGTCCTGTGTAATGTATGTGTAATACATTAAACATACACACACATATAAAGCATCACACTAACACTAACAACACTAACACTAAAATAAAGTTGACAGGTGAAGTGAAATAACGGTAACATACAAAAAGGCTATTATAGCGTTGTATAAATTCTTTCAAATTGCAGCAATCGAAAATAAATACAGTAAATAATATACGTATTAATAAATTATATTTCATATTAGATACAAGACATAGTTAGATAAACAATTAGTCTTCATAAATTGTTGTCTTAAACAAACGTTGACTGCCTTTATGCTGATAAAAAGCGCAATCAGTTTACCTAAAAACATCTGATTTTAATAACCAAGTTAAATTATGTTCGAAATATATTTAAAATCGTGTGTCTCTGAATGTCAATTTTGCAGTACATGTAAAATTAGAGTGGATGAAAGATTGAGCAACGCTTGTGTTTATTGTCGATAGTCAGCCGGAGGGTAGGACCTCGCTGAATATTCATGCGATGCCTCACACAACAAGGCTGGCTCGACGACTGCTGCCTTTACCAGCTCGCGATCAGCTCGGCTTTAATATTATCCTCGAATTTATAAACAGGAAAGTTACGATATATGACTTTTGTCATGAATATAGAAATTACTATCGACTTTAAAAAACGTTTACACACTCACACTCCCGTAATAGGATTCCCTGTGTTGCAGGTGGCATGGACATACTCAAACACCCATGACTCGAGAACAAACATTTATCAGTCACATAAAAGTCTACTCCAACCAAGGATCGAAGCCGGGAACCCCTAGCTAACCAGGCAGGGTCACTACGTCACTACCAACTGGTCTATGGGGTCTTTATAAAAAACAATGTATGAAACCACATACAATTAGATGTTCATCTGCTTGTTTGCAACTTTATACATAAATAAAATTATATTAGTTGAATAGTCTTGAGAATTCCATTCATCCTGAAGTCCAAGGTAACTTCATGGTGTATTCTACTGAACAACGAACGATATTTTGGCGACCGGCTGTCGAGGAGTCTTACAATCCAGTTTAATCCAGTTTTTATATATCTGATTAGCTACCATCCTCCTGCTAGAATCAACAGTAGAAGGTTTTTTTATGTGTTATGGTAGCAGTATTGTAATATTTAGGTACTTCCATGCTTTGTAACTTTTAAAACATTGTCATGTCAAACATCTTTCACAATTTCTTGTATCTGTTATCCGGTATTTTGTAATTTCTTTAATTTTTTTATTGAGGTGAATGTTTTTTATTATTATGAAATATTTGGCAAACGACTTAAAATATGGTATGATAGATACATTTATTTTTAATTTGTATTTTTATGCCCTCCTTTATGACAAGATTTATTAGAACGAAAAGAAATTTGAAATTGGATCACTAAAATGAACGTTGTAGAAAAATCTGGGTATAAAAGGCGAGCTGTTTGACCAGAGAGGGCAGACTCTAGAAGTTCCTCAATCAGTCAGAGTCTATGAAGTTACTCAAAGCAAACTGTTACTGGAAGTCACATAATCGCACACAATCTCTAGAAGCTTCTCAAAAAATACGGTCTCGGAAATTCACTCACGTTCCAGTCACTAAGGTATTCGAACGCTTAGGCCGAAGATTCCGATCGTCTCGTGTGCCCTAACGCATCCACCCTGCTGTTTTCGAAGCCTCCGCGCGCTGTACGTCGGAGAAGTGACGGGCCTGGCTCGAAGCCAAGACCAACTTATCAAGTGACTAATACGTCTTTTATGCTATTGTAACCTATTTTATTTTAATCACCAAGAAAAATTAATACTATCTATCATCTAAATTCTATTTGTCTTATTAATAACGCCAATTGAGAGCCAGTAGATAGAGAGCCAATAATAAGCAGGTTTAACGCTTCCATTATGTTTTATTAAGTTCCAGTAAGTGTTTTTTGACATCTCACCATCATCATTACAATCCACAATAGTTCTAATCCTTTCATAATGAATGGGTTAATACCATAGTCTGCCATGATGGCCATGAGCGCGTTAGTAAACTTCATACCTTTAAAAATATCCAGAAAATTATAGTGACACCTTTGGATATACTCGTAAATATTTAAAAAAGAAACCAAATAATATTATTTAGAGGACATTCCTATCCCGCAATATTCAAATTGCACTCCCACTTTATACATCTTGAATAAAAAGTGATTCATACAAAGTGCTATTTTTCCCAACGCAATGAAAAAACAGCTATAACCATTTACAAACTTCCAAGCTTATTAAAAAGCGTCATAAGAAAGAGCAATGGAAGAGAGTCGCAAAAGGCGGGTAGTACGAAAATAAAAAGGAACTTTCTGTCGCTTCAAACTCCCGACAAAGGATACGACTCATTATGCCACTATTTATTATTTAGAATAGCACTTGGCGCAATCCAAATCCTTACTAAGCGTTGCATAAAACTACACTACACGGTGATATTGCTAACAAAAGCCGGAAATGTGCGGCGCACTTTACGATTATTGCTTCCGCGCACTGCAGCCTCTCCAACTGGTTAAGCTTCGTTTTATTGTTTATTATTCTTTCAAAGGCACGAATTTAGTTTGATATTGTCGTGCAATATATGCTGTGCTTTGCAGGATTTTTCGTAAAATTGTCGTTTTACATTTGGAGCATGTTATGTACGTTATATAGCACATAATTGATGACCATTTTATTTATAATTCAGCATTCAATTGATAACTAAATAATTTATGAAGATTATTAGTATTCAACCCAATTGTATCCAGCTACAAGGCTTTCTCGTCATAATTGTGGAGGCCTAGACAGCATGGTCAGTTTGGCACTACGCTTATTCAGTACCGATTTATGGAAAGTGCTACTTATTGGTAAGTGGTCACCGTCGCCCATGGAAATTAGTAATATGAAAGACGCTTTGACGCGTTGTCGGCAAAGAAAGAAAAAGAAAGTAAGTAGATAAAGACCTTTTTTTCTCCGAATGGTTAATAACTTCTAACAAAACTTGAATGGCTCCGCAATTCTTCTAATCCATGCTCACGCAACATGGTAGACTAGATTTTTAGAACAGCTTTTTCAGATTTAACTACACTAAATAATACAATTCAATTTGTTTAATCGATCAACGGGAAACATATCCTCGTTTCCTCGGCAAACAATTACTCGAAATCTACAGAATATACTCAAAAGCCACAAGATATTCTGCGAGGCTCACCCAGAAATCTCGTCGAATTAACCGTCATTTGGATGTGAATTTGGATTGATACTCCAACGTGAATTAACCCGCAAAGAGCTTGCACATAATTCACAGAGAATTACGGTCTTGTTTGCACCCGCCGATAAATTTATTTGCCAAAGAAAACTCATCGTGCTTGCTACGTGATGAGAACCCGCAATATTCGACAAATTGGATATTTATCAAAGTCTAAGATTATAATATTCTACTACGTTATCTGAGTATAAGTATGACTATAGGTACGTTTAAGGGATATTAGATCTACACCTTCCAACTGTATATATCACCACCATGTTCCAGAATAAAATGAGTAAATGAATAAAGAGAATTTGTTTCATTTGTTTCCCATTAACATCTGCACAATCGCACATGCAGAACGATAAATCTTTTACCTCATATATAATGTAATGAGCTACCGCACAGGCGGCTTAACCACATGAATTGTCGACATATCTCAAGAATATGCAAAATAAATTACATTACTTAACATTCAAGTTTGCCGACTCTCCCCTATCATGCGGGAAGAATAAGATAGATAGAATTAGAAGTATGACAATCTAAAGTATTTATACATACATACAGATACATCGCGAGGAAACATATAAATCCGAGACTTGGCCATAATACTCTTAAAAGTGTTTGAAATGTCCAATACGTACGCGACAAGCATATAAGACCTTATACTTCTCACAGTGTAAGAATAGAGCTGAGTGCATTCGAAGGACAGTAATAGATTGTAATGACAATGATGATAATGAACTGTTAAAGACACTAACATTGTAATAGGTGGATTGGTCTCAGTCCTAAACAGAAACAATACATTTATAACATCAAACTGGTCTATACCGGTAACCTTATATGATTATAGTCTTACTCCTTCTAAAATTAATCTGTAACGATTAAATTGCATTAATTGCACTTATTACTTAACAGAATTCAAACACCTGAGTTACAGTTGTACAATAAAACAATGCAGGCTATGAACCATTTCAGCATCAATTAGAGTTCGCTGATGAAATATAAAACCCACAAATTATGCGCTACAGAATAGAGACAGCCGACAGCAGACACAAACAAGTCAATCACAAACTAGGTTTGCATAGATTAACGCCGGGTGCGCTGCTACAAATGATATTACAGCGTGCAAACCCATCTTCCTTGTAGATGTAATCGTGGAAGCATAGGTTTCCAGCTGAAATTAGTACCGTGGTTAATTCGTAAAACATCTGTTTCGGCGTTTGTAGAGAATTAGTGCTAGTAATTCGTCTACTTTGTCAATTTCATGATATTAATATAAATAGCGGTTATAACATACGCAGGAGTGCCATAAGGGTAAATTTCAGTGGTACAGAATCCAACGAGGCCCGAAAGCAGTGACTTAGCACCATAGTTTCGTCCGTTATTAAACAAGATCCCACTACAGCGGTACTTTAACATAACTATATTTAATCACAACCCACAATTAGGCCCAGGACTCCTCTCACAATGGGGATTATGGCCATAGTTCGTCACGCTGACAAAGTACACACTTCTGATAACTTTATGGAGAACTGCGAGGCATGCAGCTTTCCTCGCGATGTTTTTCTTCAATCAAGCAAATGATAATTAAATAATCACATATTTTGAATAATGTGAGATGCATGGAGTTTTCGAACTCATTCCTCTGCGCTAGACCGACGTTCAAACCGCTTATCACATGTACATTCATATACGGCATATTCATATAATATGAAAGATGATAGAAAGTCAACAAGATTCACATTGGAAATACTTCATTGAACGTTTATTTTTTTTACATAAAATAAGTTAATGCTCGACAACAATCCCTACTGATGGTGAGTGGTGATGAAGTCTAAGATGGTGAACACACTAACTAATAAATAGTCTATTCACTCTTCTCTTGAAGACTCGCAACATGACGTTATCTCTCGTTCTGGTAAGCATTTTCGACATAGGTACTAAGATTGCAAATTGATATAACAAATAAGATGATATCAATTTGCAATATTTGCATCTGAGTGTGAAATACACGTTCGTATCTACTACGTTGGAAAGAGCGATCTGCTTAAACATGCCATAGCTATAAAAATGTTAATGCCTACACTCTTTGCCTCAGGGGACTCATACGGGTCACTGCAATTCCGAGTTTAGTTTATACTCGACTTTTCTAGATACTGGCTTTAAGATTCTATAAAATGATCAATCGTTACGATACTTCGTTTCTAACAGTTTAAAACGACAAATGGAGAATAACATATTTTACGACCTTGTACCCCAGCCACTAGACCATGTCAAGTGACGATACCCAAAGTCGATTTCTGACTATGGCAGACAGTCATTTACACGTGTTGGAGGTTTGTCTCATTTGTCATTTGTCTATGCTTTTAGCATAACAAACAATTCATTTATTTATTTAATCTTATTACAAATCTTCTTATGGTTGACAAAACAATTGCTCAAATAGATGAATCGTATAGTAGCGTGCTGTTCTTATCGTAATATAGTCTCTAAAATAATCCACTAACAAAACAAATCATTTCTCCACATAATGTTATTGTAAAAATCATAACAAAATATTATTAAGATAAATGAAGAACTACTGATTTTATCCGTGAGTTGTGCCAAATTGTCTACATTCGAGTATAATAGTTATTCTTGTACACCATTAAATCGTCGATTGAATTGTAGGTATTATATTTATAGTGACACTACACATTTACAGTGACACTATAGTATCCGTTGTTAAATAACAACAAACAATGGTTTGTTGAATAATATGCAAAAATTGAGCAGAATAATCTAATTTACTTGCTTTTACGAAATTAATAACCAAAGGAAACCGTGTTGGCATTAAGAAAATGCTGCGTGTTAAAGGAGATTAAGGTAATAATCTTAATTTCCTTTAATAGGGCAATAGCCCTCAGCCAAAGACAAGTACCCTATTTTTTTTTAATTTTTTGATTTCCGCAATATTCACTATCCACTTACCATAAAGAACATACTATCAAAATCAAAAATGCTGTCATTAATTTTACCGTACCTACGGTTTGAGGTATAAGAGGTATCTTCTTTGTGAACGCAGGGCTCTATTCTAGATTTTTATCCATAATAAAAGTTCCAGATATGCCAAGAATCATCTACATTTGCTCAGTAGTTTTGGTAATATGCGAACCACACTCAAAATTTCCACAAAAATATATTTATTCCTCGATATAGATAACAAATTATGTCTACATAAAAATTTCAATTAAACTCCATGCACAAATTTGACTGAATAAAAGGTTTATTATTAGTAAAGACAAATATATCTACATAAAATAAATTTAAATTGAGTAATTTTAATGTGGAGGAAATTGTATACTGTAATAAAGCGGTCACCCAAATAGCCACATATAACAACATGAAGGCTTAGCGGCAGTTCACAAGGTCTTCTAATAAGACTAAGGCGCGTCCATAAATTTTCGAAGGCCCATAAATAAGGAAAATTGGCCACCCTTGTCGTGGAGTATCCAATTGCTGAACAAATATGTCGTAAGGGTAAACTACCAGAATACACAGAAATTCTGAAACTGTAACAGGACCACCGGTAATAGGGTGATTTAAAACTATGCCGTATAAATTATTTCACACGTAGCACCATACAAAGGATATATTTTTCTTTACATATGAATATCTGACAGAGCAGTATACAGTCAAACCTTGGATCTCCATAATACTGAATGCATGCATTGTCGACCAAAAAGAGCGCTGAACCTGCTTTTGTTAGGTCTCCGACCCTGCATTCTGTTTAGAATGTGTTTACATTAAAAGTACTTTACAACTCTAGGAGAGTTGTAGCAGAGGCAGGTGGACAATCACCTTGCACTATAGTCAGGATTAAAACGTTGGCCAAGTGCTGGCTAGCAGGTGTTCTATAACACCTTTGAGAACGTTATGAAGAATTCTCTGGTGTGGAAGTTACCTTATGATGATATGCACTTAATATGAAAAACTAGTGGTTGATGCAGGATTCGAACTATACTCTACCATACGACAACCCACGTTCAAACCACTGGTCTACCACCGCCTTGTCACTGCTAATGGTTAAATCAAGACTCCTGCTGGAGTCACCCGCGAAATAACTCGTCGTGTTCCAACTGGGGGCTTGAGAGTCGTTACTTTATGTCCTTCTTTCTTTTTCTTTCTTGGCCGAAAATGCCTTTGATGTTACTAATGTCCATGGGCGACGGTGACCACATACCATCAAGTGGTTCATGTGCTCGTTTGTCAGCTTTAATAATTTACTTAATTTCTTTAATTTAGATAAAAACACGAGGTATACCCACGATAGTTATTTTAATGCAAATTCAGCTAATGTGCTAACATTTTTTTCAAAATTGACAAAATGATTCATACATTTCCTAAGTTGAACAGTTGTAAAAGTGAACGAAGCAAAACGCCATCAATCATCCAAAAATTCACGACGATACGACACAAAAACTTTAAGAAATCAGCAGTTTGTTTCAGTCAGCCGAACACCGCGTTCATTTATCAAAAGTGCCAACATTGGCTTAATGGAGCCACCAAGCTTTGCCAAGCGGTGATAAGCCTGTGTATTAGACTAATGATTTGAGAGTCAGTTCTCACATTGAAAGCCTAAGTTTGAATCCAATATGCATTTCTAATTTTCAAAATATGTACATTAGTACCCTAAATTATATCCCATAATAATAAGCTAGTAATGCGCCAAATATCATCCAAGCGATCTGTCCAACGATTGTAGTGTATTACGGAGTCAAATAAACACACAATCAAAAAGACGAATTTCCAAAAAAAATTTTGAGGTCGATATCGATAATAGAGCCTACCCATATAATAAAATTTCGAAAAAATCGAACTTGCAGTAGAAGGCTATACAGTTCGACCATCTTACAATTGTATGAGTACAGAAGAGAAAAGTGTGGTGTAGAAAGAAACCTGTGTATCTGATCCGCAATATTCAGAAAGATATGTAAACTTTTCCAATCCACTTTTGATAGAATAGTGAAGGCAGACTCCACTGCGGAGCGGGAGAGTTATGGATTATGCTGATGCTAATAGGCTGTGTCTCAAATTTAGTGCGAACGGTAATTTTGCATCCAAAAATTCTGATCTTCGACTTTCGTTATATAATGATAAATAACATGTATATACGTCTATATACTTAATATATACTTAGTAATATCTTATTTTTAATCACCATGCTTTTCTTCACTGAATCTGTAGTAAATACTTTAAATATATATGTATATATATATAAAGACTGACTACATGACTACGTTGATAATCAAATTTATATAAGGATCAAAATATACAAACACCACATGGAATCAGATACTTTGATTACAGTATTACACAATGACAATACTAAAAAAACTTTAAAACGACCACTGTTGCTTCCAACCACTTCGACGATTTACTGAGCAATCGTTCAATTCTTTTGCGACATCAAACTCAATCAGCTCACTAGCGCCACCAAGTGGCGACTAGTGATAGCAAACTATTTTAATTAACATACTTTGTACCAAACAATACATAATAATTTTACCAAGAAAACAACTTACATTGTAAGCATTAAAACGTACTCTAACATTTATATTAATTCTATTGTTTATTACCTACCAATATTTTGTCTCGGTTCATTCTACAATTATAAATTATTTTGTGCAAATGGCCAAGTTCAAATTGTAATTCAGGCCATTTCGAGGTAACGGTATACAATTAACTTAATTTGAACGATTAATAAAGTAATGGGAAGGTATCGTATAATTGGATTTGTGCTGTACTCGATAATTTGTTTACATTAATTTTATTAATTAAAAGATTTAGTTTAAAACAGCAGAATGGAAATAATCATTAACAAATTTCTATACCAATTAGCTGAGTTGAATATTGTTTCTATCCTTTTGTTTGTGATAAAATAAATTATTAGTAAAATTCCGGGAATGCGGGGTTTAGATGCAAAGTTGTTTTAAACGTTAAAGCAAGCGGTTGATTGACTCGAGAACTAGTGATTCTAATAGTCAAAGTTTAAGTATATAGTGTAAATATTATAAATGTATAAAATATGTTACTACGTAACGTAAGTTACTATTTTCTCGAATGCGGTTCATGAACGTAAGGATCGTGTTTCAGACGCGAAGCTTGGCGCCGGTCACTCGTTTATTTATAACTCGAGAGTATATTAATTATTATGAATACTCTGGATATTATTGAGAGAGTCTAATATCAGCTTTAAAGTAACAACAGTAAAGTTGAAAATGCAGATTCTACAAAGTGGTCTAAATATAAATACAATGGCGCTACTTACTTTCTCTTATCGCCAAGAACATGTGTGTATTTATATTTCGTATTAATTTTATAAGTTTCCGTGGTGTAGCGGTTATCACATCTGCCTAACACGCAGAAGGCCCCCGGTTCGATCCCGGGCGGAAACAATTTTGCTTTAAAAATAATTTTAATAATTTCTGGCTCGCACTACAATACGTTATGTATATAAAGTAGTTTCGTATACGGTTTCCGTGGTGTAGCGGTTATCACATCTGCCTAACACGCAGAAGGCCCCCGGTTCGATCCCGGGCGGAAACATAGTTTTGCTTTTGTTACCTTAACGGAAAACATCAGTTACCTGGAAAAACGTACACATTTAGCTTACTATCACATAACTGTCGTCAACTCATGTTATGAACCCTCGAGTAGACTAAAACATTTACGCCCACATACTTCTTAATATACATAAATCTTAGTTAGTTTAAAGTTATAAAGTTAAAACCTTTCATAAAGTCAGAGAAGCAGGCGTTAAAAAACCTTCCCACCAAGTAAAATTTACTCACACAATAACAAACTTACTCACCTGAAATGGTTTTTGTTTATACAATTGATAAAGTGATACTTATCAACAAAGCTAATACGAAATGAAAACAGTTAAAGTAACCCGCGTATCGGATATAATACAATGTATTGTATTTATTACATTTAGTAATTATATATAATTGTGGTTTCAATATAGTACCCTGTGAAATTCCAAGGAGTATAATTCATCTACAAGTATGTATATCATTATATCAAAGTGGAAATACATTCAATGATTTGTTATTAAGCGTTAATTAAAGTTTATTAATGCTTTGATATTGAGGTCTTCGCAGGATCAAAGCTGTTTGTAAATTGATACAGAACGCTCAAACCGCGGAATCAAATGTTTCTGTGGTTATTTTAATATAATATTTGTTAATTGTTCCGTCGCTTTGTTTAAATCTAGTGACACGCTGTTCCGTCGTCGAAGGTCGTTATTCGGTTTTTAGAAGTGTTTTGTGTTTTGTTCTTAATTTGTCCCGTAAACCTAAACCTTCATCACATATAGACAAAGTTAAATACTTCTGTTTTAAAACTGCTGTTGTTTTTAGACAAAATAATCATGTCATCGTGGCGTTCGTTTGTCATAAAATGTAAATTATGTGAAAAAATTCCTTCCGAGTTTTAATAGCTATTTGGTGGGTAAATAGCCGTTCGAAGCATAAAAATCATTTACAACTTTTTGTATGCGTTTTCGTTATACACGTTTTCGGTAAACGTTACTATTTATTGCTGCTATATTGCGCCTGAACGAAACCGAAAAGATGAAAGGTGATAATTACACTTTACAGTGCTTTTGCTATGAAAAATATTTAAGTTATGGTTTTAGTATTTTTTTTCCTTTTAATGAATTCGCAAGTATAGCGTATGATATAATATACTTTTAGCGGAGCACCTCGGTTACTCCCGCAAGGTAATAAACCGTTAAGTAATTATAATTTATTTCAAAAGTAACTTAATCCATAGATGTTAGTTAGTTAATAATTATCTTGTATCTTATGCTAGTATACAATTCCATATACAAAGTAATTACGATTAAAAGTATATTTATCTATCTATCAGCCCTTCATAGTCCACTGCTGGACATTGGCCTCATCAATCATCAATCCATCTGGTCGGAAGGTGGCTTGCGCTCCTTTTATTAAGGCGTGGACGCCATTCGAAAACTTAAAAGTATAAAAAAACATAGATATCAGGACTAAAACGTTCCGAATCCAAAAATGGAACATGATCAGAAGAACTGATAGATTAACTTGATTACCGACTAATTATTTAAGTTGAAATTTTGCCATTTAACCAAAGATTATTATTAACATCGTAATCCGCGAATGTCCCACCATAGAGATACCTTTGTGTCCTAAAACTACATTATGGCCTCGGTTTCCTTAGTTAAACATATTTCATACAGATAAAACAATATCGTGGTGAATCCTCAGATATGCAGATTTCTTCAATGCTATCCTTCACCAAAGCAATGAAAGAAATTATAATAAATGACGAACTTGTTGCGCAATTGGTAGTGATGATATTTGCCGATGAACGCGTCCCGCGTTGGATCGCCTGCTGGGGCAGACATTTATATCATTTATAAATCTTTATTCGATGTTTGTGATGTGATCAGAATGCTAGTACAGCGGTATGAGTGTGAAAACGGTGATTAATTAAAAATAATGCAATATTTAACATGCAATTTGAATTCCAAGAGAAAGGTATCCTGCAGTTACCTTAAAGGTACACATTTTGTTCATTTTACCACAGAATAAACATATGCAATAAAATTCAAATTATATTAAATTGGCTTATTGAATTTGATAAACACACGGTATGTATATACTACATAATTGTATTTTCAGTCATATTGTTAGCGTTACCACGCAATTACGTACGCTCTCAATTCGCGATACATCATCCTATGTATAAAGGATTCTCTGAATAGATTCCACGACACGAATACTCCTTTACGATAAAACAACTAACATTACATGAATACAAACAATCATTCCATCGCCCTGTTGTACCGTTCTTACAAGAACCTTCCGCTATGGCTACAGAGTTCAAATTTCTCTGAACGTACAATAAATAAATAGGGGTGACAAGAACTGGATAATGATGTAGACGCAACATTGAGTGTTTTGGTTAACTGTCAGCTATACGGCTCCATAAAATGGCAGTGCCAGCCCTCGGAACTTTGTTTACCCGGGTTATTTTCATTACTTGAAGTGTAACAGATCGATTCGTTCGTATGTTCACACCTTGATGGAGTTTCCGAGGAGAATAATGAGAGGTACATTGACAAAGAATGTTTCAATTAGATCGTATTCTATGCTATGTCTAGTACCACGATCGAATAAAATTGAAAATTTTCTCAGTATACCATACTAAAGTCTTAATGAGATTCATTCGGAAAATGTTTTTTTTAATTATTACAAATATAAGTCTGTGTATCTTATAGAATATCGAAATTTTATATTACACACAAAAAACCTCGGGCAGTTTATACTTTTGAAACCAATGAATGAATTAAATCTATATTATACTAATTCATTATATTTACCTGACTGGGTAATATCCTACTGCTAAAATTAATTTTGAATTTATATATTTATTTATGAACGTGTTTGTAATCTTAAAATATTAATAATAAACCTAATGTTTGTGGGTAATATTAATTAATTTTTACACGACATAGAAAAATATATAAATTTATAATAACAAATTCAGTGTTCGAAAATCCAGTAGAAAAGCAGGTTCATAGATTTTTTGGCCAGTAATCGCATCGTTAATGTCTTGGTGTTACGGTTGTCAATGAACGACAGTGACCACTTATCGTCAGGTGCTATGGGTGCTCGTTCACAATATATGTATAACAAACTGAGTTGACTGGCAGAGAATGCTTATAGCATTAAGTCCGCTTTTGTTCCATTATTTTTTTATATGGTTCAGAACAAATAAATACATAAATTGAGCTACTTAATTGTATAGCGTTGTCACACTTACACCCCCGCACGATGATTCTCCGTGTTGCGGCTGGCATGGAAATACACAAATACGTCATTTGTCACATAAATATCTGCCCCGACCGAGAATCGAGCCCAGGACCCCTCGTTCGGTGGGCTGGATCACTACTAACTAGGTACTGACTACTAGAGGGTCGTCATATGTGTAGTTACATTTACGTTTTTTATTTTTTAAATCTTGTATCCCGTGGTATACAATAAAGTTTTGTATTGTATTATACTTAGGAGTCAAATGGGTGACCGCTAGGAGCAAAACTTAATTAGCGTGTCTGTACTTTCTAGGGAATGTTGAGCAATTGGACAGGAGCGTTACCTGCAAATCATAGTTATAAGGCACTGTCGGATACTGTCTGACGGTTTTAGTATAGACGCTCAGGGTTGACACTAATGCCTTTACGAATCCAAATTAATACATCTCATCAAGTGAAACACTTCAGGTGATCACCAGGGATCTGAGAGAAATACCCATATATATTATAATATTTCAATAACTTTTATATAATAACTCGCACACAGCTATAATTTTTCAAATTATGATAGTATTACCCAATAATAATTAATAAATAATAATTATCATTATTATAACTTAATTTTTTTTCGTTGACTAGAACATCGTGAATAGTCGAGTTTACAAAAATGTTTGCAAAAGTGTGAAGTTTGTCCACACTTAGACTAAACGAGAAGCCCAGCAGTGTGATAATCATAAAATGTGATGATGATAATGTGATCACTTATATAGGTTACATAAATATGTCAAGTGTCAATATTAAATGTTATTTTTCAACTAGTCTACAAATGAGCAGACGATCCACCTGATGGATTTCAGTAACACCAAAGGCATCACTGACATGTTGCTACCAAAAACGAAGTGAGCAACCTGCATTATTACCGGCTCTGCAATACTGTGACCGAAACGCGTATGAACCATTTCACGATTTATTTTAGAAGAAAGACGATAGCTATTCATCCAAGCAGAAACTTTATCATTATGCAAGTATAATTTGGATTAAGCTGAGTGCTACAGAGCCCAGCGACCTCCAGGAGGAGGGGCCGCTCGCCATAGCCTCGGCTATTGTTCACCGGGGTACACCACAAGCAGCAAGGTTGTCTTAGACCCAAGGATGGATGGAGCCTTTTGAACGCCATTTAAAAGCCTACGTCTATCTTTTAAGAATTGAAACTTAAGCCAATCTCTCCAGGCCATGATATACCCAACTGAGGCAATGACTTCAGATTCCTTCCATTGAAATTCACTAGACTTTGTACCTCCCAGGGTAATTCCAATGTTAATTTTGCAAAAAAATGACATAAAAACACATCTAAATGAAAACCGCAGTAATATATAAATATTACTTGACAATCTGTTACTTCAGCATATATGTAAAGTTATTCCAAACGCATACAGTTGTGATTTAATAAACAAATGCGCATTGTTATGACTCTTAATTAGAATCGTGTAATTTCAGCTAAAATTCAGAATTACCGACACTGACTGAATTGCATCATCCACATGTATACGCAGGTAAAACAATTTAGTCTCACTCGATGAACTAACGAAGGCAGCGCGTATAAACTTGTTACCACTAGCGTAAATGTGGCCATCGGGCGCGTATTCTAGTAGAACCTTCATCTAAATTTGAATTTGCTGTGTATGCAATTAAACTTTGGAACTTGCAAAACTTTATATCTAGAGTTTTGATGAGTATTTAAAGCGATTAGGCTTTTTAGGCCAAATTTGCTTTCAAATAAATTCAAGAAAACTTCAACTAAAAATTCGTTTAAGCGGCATACTCGTGTCTAGCAGTACTGTTTAAAGCAAGTCACATGAGCAACTTGAGTTTGTCAGTATAAAACGTGTATTGTATTTATTTAATATTTAATTTCATTGGACACGTTTTTGTTTATATGTAGGTATATATATTTTTATATGCGTTCCAATAATATGTAAATAAATTTTACTAAATAATAATCATTTATATTTGTAAATTTTAATTTTAAATGAAGCACACATCAAGTCTTGTCACCAGCACCCAGGTTTTACTGGTAAAGAATGCCATGAGGCATATAGTTCGACAACTGTTTTTTTACAATAAAGAATAAATAAATTGATATATGATACTTAATAGTTCATAAATAGGTATAGTAAATATACTTAACATATTATTAACTTTATGATCATTTAGTGTTTCATGTCTCTTTTTTTTTAAATTAAAAGCCTACAAACGAGCAGAAGAGCCACCTGATGGTAAGTGGTCACCGTCGCCCATGGACATTAACAAGACCAAAGGTATCACTGATGCGCTGCGGCCAGGAAATGAGAAGAAGGTAAGAAAGGATTTTTTTATTTTATTCTCTTACTATCCGTATGTGGTTTGAGATTAACGACTTCGACGCATGGTGCTTTTATGTGTGTGTTTCATGTTGCTTTTATGTGTGTATTTTGTGTGCTCGTCATACTTTAACTTGCGTAGCTATACTAATAAAATAAAACAAGTTTCATTCTAGAGAAATATTGCTATATGGGTTAGTATTACAATCGACAAGCGCTTGACCTGTTTTAAGTAGGTCAAATTACTTCATATCGTTCAATCATAGAATGATAATGACTGAAATATATTATTTCACGATATTTGGGTTAAGTTTACATGAAAAAGAAACGAAAACATATTGTATTTAAAAATGTTAGTATTGGAAAAAATGTCGCTACACATTAATGATTACTTCACCTAAATCTACATAATACTCATTGTAATCATTACAATCCATACTGTCCCACGAATGGGCTCAGGTCTATTCTCACAAAGAAAGGGGTTACGGCTATAGTGCGCCATGATAGCCAAATTGGGTTGGCCGATTTCAGACACCTTTGTGAACGTTATAAAAGGCTCTTGGGCTTGCAGAATATTTTGAAGGACTCTCAGGTTTCCTTACAATGTTTTCCTTCTGCCGAAGTGGGTGATAATTAATTTGTAATATATACATAAATAGAAAGCTTAGAGGTGCGTGATGAATTCGAACTCGCGTCTCCCGTGCCAGCCGTTCAATAGACTAGGCTATCTCTGCTTTTCATACTACTCTTTGTTTCTACCAAATTCTTACAGACAAAAAGGCAGACACACGTGACGTGTTCCTATAAAGACTCCATTTTTGATCAAATGATCTATAGCATTGGCCTTCAAACAATTTGATGAGGTACGTGATGATAACTGCCTTTCAACACTGCAAGCAAAATAAATATTTACAGAATCCTTAACTATTAAAAATATATAAACAGTCTAACTTAATGAAACTCTGCACAATTTGATAACATCCACGTACCTCGTGTGTACGATGAAAATTCGTTTTAGTCATCACCGTGCACAGTTAAATAATTTAACCTATGACATGTTGCTAGCAAAGGCAGCAAGTGTAAACTTGTTACAGCTTGTGCAAACACGGCGTTTCCCTGACCTAACGGTAAGCGCATGCGAAAGGTTGTAAAAATTTATTTGCTACTGATTTTTTTTTTCCAATTAGTGCATACTAAATGTAATGTAATATTACACTGAACGCACTGATACTCGCATTAATGCTCTACTACATATTGAAAGAACAAAAGCATTAACGTGATAATAAATATAAGAACCTTTAAAACCCTTTTCATTAAATGTTTTCATAGACTTCTTCGAACCAGGGATTGTTATCAACATAGACGCCAACAATATGTATTAAAATTTAAGTCTGTCTCTTTGTTTGACCCACTAAACAGATTAAGTGGAAACTTAGCATAATTATAATTTATGTATACATATATTATAGTAAAGAGAGTGTGAATTTTATATATTTTTTTTCTTTACTTATAAATTAACAGGTTAATATTATATAATCATATTAAACGAATTTTATATGTATTTAATTGTAATATCAATTTCTTAGAAGTAAAATCGATTGTGAATCACGTCACTCGTGTTGAGTAAACAGAGTGACGTGGGGAGGGTATTGTTGAGGTTGTTTGTCACTTAGTAATTAACTCTGCACGCTATTCACATATGAACATCATCCCTCACTCTCATTTTCACTGTCCTATAAGCTGTTACGCTGCTCGAATATTTGTAGATAAAGAGCAGCTTCGCCGACATTGCAACCTTCGCTTTGGATGGACGTCTCTAGTGAATAAAAGTGGAATTGCATTTAATAAAATTTACAAGAATAAAAATAAAAATTAAAAACTTACCCAGTTATAGAAACATTTTACTCACAATTTTTTTTTGACAAGTGCCAAATATAAAACACTCCTTAATGACGGAAAAGTTTTCACAGAAATGTTTGAAAGCACAATTTTATGAGTTCGGTGCGTAATGAAGCAGACAGGTGTTGTTAGTCAATGTACCTAAAGGTAGGCAAATTTGTATAACATGGGTAGACAGGGGTTCGGTGTGCTCTCATGTCTGCTCATATTTTACGTTTAATTTTACGTGCAATGGTGACTGGAAAGATTTTTCTGATGTAAAAGGAACACTGATATGTATAATTTAAATTTACAAATATACTGGATATTCTGCCGCGATTACGAATACGCATCGCCATTTCTGACGTTAGCTCAAGTTTTAGAACGGTTGAGGTTCGGATTTTAAAATGGAATAAATATAAATATACGCATTTTCTAGACGTGGAATTTTGGGAGGTGGAATTACTGAACTCCGGATACCTAAACCGGATTACCGGATATCTACAGTTTACCCGGCGGAATTCTACATTATTTGGCGATTTTTCACTTGCGCCCGGATAACGGAAAAGGACCAATTATACTATAGTATAATTTTTTTCTCCGGTATAATTTTTTCTTCAGTTTGGGTCATAATAGATAAGCCGGCTAGGGCGGTGAGCATGTTGCGTGGGCGCAACGCCATTATCGATAAAAACAAATGAATCATCGAAAGCAGGTGAACGGGGGCGGTATTTTAATGTAAATACTTTTAGATTTAATTTTAGATATAAGTTATTATCATTATTATCTGGTTTGCTGTTCAATTTAAACTTAGATATATGTATTTATATTTATTTTTAATATATACATAGCCAATTAATAATTTATTTTAAATCACTTTAATAAATACTTTTTTTAATAAGTACGTCGTTTTATCTATTTTTCTTTCGTTTTTATCACAATCCCACATAATGACAAAACTAAATACACTATCGATAACGCTTATCGACAACAATAATGCGCATCGCTATGCCCGCCCATAAGGCCCGTGAGTGGGAGAGAGAGCAAAATACTCGCTTCACCGCTCCGACTTTTATGACGCAAACTGCACGGATAAAAAAATTATACTATAGTAATGTTAAATTAAATGAAAATTATGTAAAACATTTACTAAGTAAAATTTTGAGCCAAATGGTTAACAATTTCAACCAACATTACGTTAATTTTGTTTTTAATTATTTAACAGTTTTATAACAGTTTCAATAAATGATAAAAAAGACGTAGATTTTTCAATAATTATAAGTTACTACTCCATGTCCAAATACAAAAATAACAAATTTATATTTACTAATAACCCGCCCTTACTCTGTCTCTTAAAACCTACGCCTTACATTTAGAAGTAAAACCTACATTGTTTTAGGAATGATTTTTTGTTAGTCCAGCCAGCCGAGCAAACTTTAGTATATTCTTAATATAATTTTTCTCTTAATATAATAGAAGTTCATACTAACCATTACCCAGCATCAAAAACTATTCTAGATTACGACAGTATTAAAATACCAAGTATCATCTAAATCTGTTAAGGGTTTTAGTATAATACATTGTAAAAATAAAAATAAAAAGTTTGACCACTATACAGATAACAAAGTCTACCTACATTAAAATTAAAAAATATATCCATTGCACAGATTAAACCCCGTTACAGTTTTATTAATAGTAAACATTCCGACTCACAAGTATAATGCGTGTACAGTTTCAAGTGAAATTTCAAATAATGTAGAACACTGAAGAGCCAATACTTCAAAGACGAAATCAACTCTGAAAACTTATAAAATGTTTCAAAGAACATATTGGCTTATTGTTCGAAATTCTATTTTACCTTCATTTCTATTGATTCGTGTTATATTTGCCTGCAAATTGAAATTCCATGTTTTCTATTTCAAATTTGCTTTTGCTCGCCAAAGTTAGTACAAGAAGCCTTCCTTATCGCATTATTGTGTTCCTCAACTCGATATCTGACATTCACACTACCTTTCTGTTAGTTTTAAATGCAGTCAATGAAAATATATACAAGCTTTTCTTTTTCAGGATCACTCGTGTGTGCTTTCGTCAAGATTCAAAATTTTCTTAACAAATTAACATTAGGTACATTTTTTAACCATATTAAGTTACATTTCCATAAACATATGAAATTTGCTTCATATATCGAATCAGTTGATTCTGCCTACGTATAATATAACAAATAAGGTTAACTGCTTAAAGGCATAAATAAGCTTAATTTCATTTTTGGGATTGACATTGGGGGTGAATTAAGCAGATTAAAAAAATTAATATCATACGACATGAAATGCTGAGAACTGCAGTTAGAGCATGATTTCTTAATATATATACTTTTAAAATTTTATTTATAAGATATTTATAAAAATCAATGATAACTGACCATTATCTCCTATACCTTGGGAACTACTCAGCCATAAGTTTTTAAAATCCTATACAAATATTCCAAGTCCAAGGTACAGAATCCCGTTTCAAACAAGTCCTATTCTGATAGTTATGTATTAAGCAGAGAAATGAGCAGATGATGGTAAACGATCACTGGTCGCCATAGATGGAAAGGCACCAACACCAAAGCACCAATGGAACCATAAGTGCATTGCAGGCCGAATAACAAGCGATGGTCTGTTTCTTGAATCACCCTAATCATAGTTAGACGAAAGTGAAACATACAGGCAACTATAAAAAAAGATTATAATTTGCTTTGCTGATGACATCGTAGGCCAGTTGGTAGTTGTGTTCGTTTTCCGGCCGAATCAGACATTTATGTGACAGATAAATGTTTGTTCACGAGTAAGGGATGTTTGAAATGTCATATTTGTGTACGTCAATGCCATCAATAACACGGAAGTGTAGCGCGGGAGTGTGGAACGTTTACTTTATTTTTAAGTACACTCCAAATAATGCTAATAATGAGAAAATAACAGTTTCTAATAATTATAAGTAAATGAATATTTATAAAGATTTTAAGAGCAATTGTCAGCCTCGGTCGAGAATCGAATCCATGGCCAGCATGCTCAGTAGGTAGGCCCATCTATATACGCAAACATAATATATTGTATTACTTCATAGTCAGTAGGAAGGCGTCCCAATCAATCGGGGCATTCGACCAAGTGCTCGGTACAGCCAAGCGTCCAACTTACTATGGCCCATAACGGCTCTTACCGACCTCTAGGAAGTAGGAGTAAATCTTTGAAAATTCTAGCAGTATAGGTCTGCCGAGTCTGGCTAGAGGTCAATCACAAAGTAATTGGCTACAGGAACAAGATACCCGTGAAATGACAACTGCCCTCTGACAAGGGTTCCGCATAATGCTTCAGGGGTTTCTATTTAGGCTAACACCCTATAACGTTCAGAGATGTGTTTTACAGAAGAGTAACCAGAAGGGATCTATACCACACTAAAATGTAACGTTTTAATTGATTACTAGAATTTAAAAGAAAGAAGCTGTTGTTTTTATTGGTACTGCAGTCTATGATTAATCTTTATTCCTTGATTTGATTGAGATTTTCTAATGAGCTTTTAGTTTATATTCCATAAGACTGATTGAGTTTGCATTAAAAGAATTAACGCACTTTTAAGAAAAATATATACAAGTTTCAAGCATGCAGGTTTTACCCGCGACACTGCTTCACCAAGGCAACTTCTAAATATGCACGAACTTCAAAAAGTTAGAAGTGCATAATGATTTCAATGTTAGACGACTTCAAACCACCATCTACGCAACAATTTGCAGCAACATGCATAATTAAATTACATTTCCAAAATAACTAAAAACATTCAGCGTTTTCTTACCGATTGCATCTATTATTAAATAAACAAGAAAGAAATCGGTCTTCACTCAGTTTCACGCATAAATTACCTTCGAACCTTTGAAGTGATCCCTTCTTTATGTACTTGCTCGACAAAAACGTTTACCATATGAAAACGATCCTTTGAAATAACGGTATACAAAATAGAAGGAAGGAAAGTAAAGTAATAAGTATATTTTACATTTTAATTTTAAATGAAACATTTATTTAATAGTCGATAAATTAAGAAGTAACTGTCCACCGCTATGCACCATCTTTGTTTTACTCTAGAGATGAATTAAGCTCAAAAAGTAACTTGTTAATAATATAAAACGAATGATTCAAACTGTCTTTAGAAAATTAGATTAATTTATTTATTTAACGGATACACTAATAACTTATCATTAAGCAAAAGTTGAACTAAATTTGTGTTGTCATTCGTTTAATGTGATTCGTCTTTGGAAGTACCGCGACACTCACTGTTAATTGGAGGTAAACAAAATTTTTGAGGATAATTTTGAAAAAAAAAAACATTTTTATATTGAGCTAAGAATTACCAAAAAAATAAAACGATCGAAAGTAATAATAAAAAAAATGCAATTCAATTTTTAATTAAATATTTTTAAACAAGTTTTAAAGTAAGGAAGTGTTACGTTAGGTATATTTGCAACATATATCAATATATTATCTATGTGAAAAATGCTCAAATCCAATCTGTTCAAATCGCTGTTAGAATGAATGTTGTTGTAGTTTTGCATTAATCTATCAAACGGTGCATGTTCACCAAATTTGGTTTTATGACGTGATAGAACGAAAATATCTTTGAGGTGTACCCTAGGTATGAAGCGGTTGACTGTTATGTTGATAAGGTTTAATAGCCTGGACGATAATAATAATCCATGGATAAGCTTAGAGAGTGTTTTTAAATCACCGATTTGCCGTCTTTTATCAAGAAAGTCCAATGTGTAACGGTTTAATCTAGTACCATAATCAACGCGGTAAGGACATGGGCCATCTTTATATGCTACGAACCGGTGACGTTACGCTGAATTCTTTCTATTCTATCCTTATAAGTTTGATATGACGTGTTCATAGATGATGCATACTCAAGAATTGCCGTATTGGGGCGGCCTAGAATACTTCCCCCAATTCCATGCTGGCAGAACAGGGTGTCGTAAGAGGCGACTAAAGCCAGCTTACTTGCTGGTAAGGCTTCACGTAAGGATTATATTATCACTATTATTATTAAGTAACTAATATTATTACTGGTATTATTATCTTTCCGTGAAGGCTGCCTGGCTAGCTACCGCCCTCCTGCTTGAGTCAGCCGCCAAACGACTTGTCGTGTTCCGGCTGGGGGCTTGAAAGCCAGTTTTTCTTTCATACCTTTTCTCTGATTTCCTGGCCGACAATGCATCAGTGATACCTTTGGTCTTGCTCAAAGCGTTGCCCATTCCAAAATCTTCCAAGCGTTGCATGTGATTATATTAATATGTTCAATAAAGTTTTGTTTTTTATCAAACATTTCTCTTTTTAGTAAATTTTATAAAAGCATATTTTTTAAACACACATGAAGTAAAATAAAACTGCTGTTACATATCACGAGGAGAAACGAAAGAATACAAAAAATGCTTGAGTTTGTAAATATTAATAAAGCACGAAATTAAACAAGTTCTGCAAAGAAGAGGTCAGAACGCTTGTGGAGATAATTTACGTCAGTGGTGACACCGAATTGTTAATTTTAATTAGAGGGAATTTCCTGCCACTCTAGGCCGGAAAACAAAAAACCTACTACCCATTGTACGATCGGATTATATCTAGTAGCACACTGGTGCTCTTCAACAAAAAGAATCAGTCCTGATGCTATGATCATGTTTATAGACCCAAAATCTATACTGCAGGTGCTAGAAGGCTGGCATATAACAATAAAGAGAAACTCTCTTATACTATATGTTCCAGTCATTAGTAAACTGACGCTTCAACGGTGCAACTGAAGCACTGAAGTGGATTGTAAGCGACAGAGCTTTACCGTCCACCGTAAACTACTACAATCTATGTATTTATTTATTTAGAAAATAATATCATTAATCGGCGAGTTTGAACTGATCGACAGATACAGTAGGTTTTCTGAAGCGAAAACAACTTAGTAGGTACTTAAATAAATATTTTTTCTTCAATAATTATATTGTGATACACTCTTTTTTGTTTCTCATTTCGGTAAAACCGCATAAGCCACCACGATTAGAACTGAAAAGAATACAGAGTAGATACCCCTATCTGTACATATGATACGATACGTATGACTGGCTGGTATTTCAATCAATTATAATGCATATCCCGACCAAGCTCCCCTTCCTGTCTGTTTAGGAAACAATTAGATATTATTATAGAATTGAGAGAAGGGCTCCATGACCGCGGCTCACTAATGCACGGGAATGTGTTCGTGTTATAGATCGAGTTCTTCTATAAGTATACAAGTATGTTAGCGTTAGATACGAGTACACAGTGAGAGTTATTCAAAATTCCAGATATACGTCGGTATTATAGCATTTGATATTTTAGAAATATATGTAGTGAGGAAAAAATTCTTTTTTGTGACTAAAATCACACTGTGTAATTTAAAGATATACATTTGAACGCGCTGATCTGAAGGATGAATTTTTATATAGATAATAAAAAATATTTTTTTAAAGTCCTATGCGTTCTGTTATAACCGTTACTAGTATACAAATCTAGCTGAGTCAACGGCAGTTATTTTCCACTAATATGAGATATATTATTATCCGCAATTATGCATTTTTAGGCAAGTTGTACACTTTTGTACTTCATAAAACCGCAGTTGGATTTTAGAACTCGAAGTGACAAGACGTGAACTTTGACGTGGGAAATTAGAGTTGTAAAGTTTAATTAATAAACTAGTGTGTGGTGACAATTGAAGGTTATTTTAAAAACCAGAAGGAGAATACCCTCACAACAGTTCGTAAACTGAATTCAGGAACTATTTTTTGTACCGACCTAAAATATTAGACGGTGTTCACTGTTCTGGAAATCGCATTATTTAATGTTTCAGATGGTGCATTGTACCATAGTAATGCGGTATACGCAATTAACAGCACATAATAGGGGTATAATTTACTTATGTAGATACAAACAATTGACCGCAGGAGACCGGTCAGTCGCTGCACTAATCGTGTTTGTCTGTTTATTGAGTGTTCGCAATTAAAATATATACGTTAATAATTGATGTAAAATCGATTATACACGGAACTAAATTGTTAATCCATACTATTTTGAAAGTGTAGAAAACTAAAGGTACATCAAATTGTAATTAGACTTGGTTGGAACGTGTACACCTTTCCTTACTTGACAATTAACGTTGTTTTTTACGTTTACACACACCCTCGCACTAGGATTCCCTGCGTTGCGAGTGGCATGGATATACACAAATATGACCCCTCACACGGCAAACAGGGTCACTACCGACTGAGACAAGGGTGTTGTCGTAAATTTTATTTTTTATTATTAGTTAATATTGTTATTATTTTTGAAAACGTAACGAACACATAACATTTAATAATAACATTAAAAAAAAATTGAACGAATAAAATATATTCAGTGATAATTATTTTTTGCTGAACTTCAATATATATATATATATATTTATTTAAATATTCACTACCTGTCCGAGAATCCCCACAAATTAACCCGTTAGTAGCCCTACTAGGTCATTTGTCTCTCCTTCTAATTGAATTGTTCCAATGCGGATTGTTGGATAGTCACGTAGCATACCTTAGGAAATGTTAATACCACCCTAGACCTTGGACCTAACTTGACGATTATTCTATAAAAATGACAACCAATACTAAAGACATAAGGCACAGTCCGACTCACGAAATTCACTCAGAAACGAGCACCAAACTAAATGCTAACCACGACGGAATTGCCCAACATGGATGGCGAATTAGGGTTGAAACAAACTATTCATCGATAATAAGCCACAGATTATATATTTAATACCTGATAAGTTGCCAAATAACTCTCTAAACTACTATATCAATCTGTTGAGCTTCTCTGTATGTCTCGAGATAACTGAAGAACGGATTGACCGATCTTTATTAAAAATTGATATGTAGTGAAAAAGCGTTACTGCATAGATGATAATATGTTACACACAATCTTTCTTTATAAATCTGTAATATCTCCCTGTATGTACATTCCAGTTTTTGTCAAATGTCATGATGAATAATCGTTTTATGATACACTGATATCAATTTGTTAATTTTGAATTTTTTTCGTCTGTCTGTCTCTCTGACTGTCTGATTGTAAGCCCCGTTATAACGGAAAAACGGCATACCCGATCTTCATGATAATTGATATGTAGTGAAATCATAGGCTGTATAAAATAACAGTAAACCTAATAATGTCTAATCGAGGCCAAAATAAATATGAACATTTTAATAATCATGTATACCTATATAATTAATAGTCCAACTCAATAGTATAACTATAATGTTAGGTACATCAAAAGGGTTTCCATAGGTCCGGAGTTCCAGCTTCATCGCGACATCGCAGATCGTACTGGTTTCGTTTCGAACAAATTCAACTTTTTACCTATTTAAAAATAGGTTGTATTTTTTTTGGGTGATTTTTTTGTTTTTTAATGTTAAAAGCCGATAAACGAACAGACGAGCCACCTGATGGTAAGTGATTACCGTCGCCCATGACATTATCAAGACCAAAGGTATCACTGATGCGTTGTCGGCCAGGAAATGAGAAGAAGGTAAGAAATAATATACTGGCTCACAAGTCCCCAGCCGGAACACGACGATTCGTTTGGACGCTGACTAAACCAGGAGGGTGGTAGCTAGCCAGGCAGGCTTCACGGAAAGATACCACTAATAATATTAATGACTTAATAATAATACTGATAATATAATCCTTACGCGAAGCCCTACCACCAAGCAGGCTGGCTTCTGTCGCCTCTTACGACACCCTGTTCTGCCAGCATGAGATTGGGAGGAGTATTCTAGGCCGCTCCAATACGGACTATATATCAAATATAAATAATGCAAATACGTTACACTTAGTGTGTATTTGCATTATGTATAGTTGTAAATATTGACGAGTGTTTATACCCATATTTTTCGTATTCATATCATAAAAAAGAAGGGTCACATACAATACTTAATACAAATAGATATCTTACCTTAAATCGGTCCGCGGAGAGCACTGGTGACCTGTAGGTTTTGCAAAACCTACCTCAGGCACCAGACTCACATAGAGTAAGGTTTTGTAAGAATAAGAATATCAAACTGTCAATGTCATAAGCGTTGGTGTAAAATTATTTTTTTGGTAGTGTTTTTGTTTTTCTATCTTTGTATTTCTGTTACTCCTTTATTAATACACAAAGTAATTCAGTTCGAAGACCAATATCGTCACGGCATGTATTATTTTCTCAGCTGGTACCGTGATCTGTTATAATTCCCGTGCCGTCTACCTTCGAGTGGAGAAACGCACATACAATAAACAACTTAGCGAAAGTAATAATTGCTTCTCTTCAAATCGTGACTGATCGCTCATTATAGAAGTTTGCGGTGAGGGAAGATCTTCGCGAACGAGATGAGCAACTTATTACAGAATTTCTTTGCGCGTCGCTCGAATTGCCTATTTTACGCGACAGCAATCATTCATTACCGACGTACATACGAGTATTATATGGAAGTATGAATATACTTATCTTTGAGCGAGTTAAGCAAAAGTCTAATGGTTTAGACGTTTATTTTCCTCTCGCCAGTGCTACATTCAAATCCGGAAGATAGGTGTGTGTTAAAACTTAACGACAACATGTTATAGTGAAGGAGTAGTAAACTGCCCTCGGTTCGCTTCGGAAAAACTAAGCCTTACGCTAAGAAATAGTACCCGCAATATTTTAAATTAATTTATAACATTTTATTTATGAGCGGAAAGCAATGAAACAAACTTTAAGTATTAAGTGATGCCTGCTGCTTTATTTGTGAAAACCAGAACAAAATCAGTTAAACTGTTCCTGAGATAAGCGCGAACAAACGCACAGACAAAAATTCTAAAAACTATTGTCTTAGTTAATAGTATCAGGTGTTGCGGAAATACATTGTTATTAAATTAGTATTCCTTCTTTTCATTTCCTGGCCGACAACGCATCAATGATATCTTTGGTCTTGCTGATGTCCATGGGTGACGGTGACCACCTACCATCAGGTGGCTCGTCTGCTCGTTTGTCGGCTATTAACATAAAAAAAGCCCAACTTTAGTCGCCTCTTATGATACAGATGCAGAACAGCTGCCAGCATGGAATTGGGAGTATTCTAGGCCACCCAAATACGGCCCAAGATGATACATAATAACATTTTTAATACTATTGATACTTGAAAAATGAGTTTCAAATCTAAATACGAAAAAATTACAATAGAAGAATGATAGTAGTTTGCTAATTTAGTAAAAAAATGTAATATTCTACACGAGCTCTATTAGGAATTAAGTAGGTTGAAAATTAAGAATCCCCAACAAAAGCAATCTTGTGCCATTAGCTCATACTGTGGTGAACCCATGCATGAGCTAGGGAATTTGGCTTTGACTTAAGAACAGGTTAATCCCCAAACAACTGAAACCTCGTTATTTATCGTTTAAGACTAATTTCAAGCAAAAAGATCCTTTTCAGAGATATTCCTTTGAGTAGAAACACGTTTCTCATTTCCTTTTTAATTGGACTACATACAGAAAGTGCTTTGAAGACACGATGGTCACACCTTCATAAATATTAAAGACTACTGTGTGAAATATACGCAAATATACATTCTGCTTAGTATTATAAAAAACAGTCTGAATCTTAATTTTGAATATGATTTTTTCTGTAGATATTTGAGGTTATGATTTTATAGACAGACAGACGCGACGTAACATATACTGGAAAGCTATCGTTTAGGTTCTCAATAATATTCGACTCGATCGTAGAACACACAATACAATTGATATTTAATTAGTCACATATACCAGTAACCAGTACCAGTAACCAGTTTACGAGATAAAATGTGGGTTAAAATAAAAAATAATAATTATTATACATTTTCGTTTTGAGAAAATTTAATATTGTTGCGGACCTACATATAGTTACATCCTATCAATAAAGTAACATAGTTAATGAATACTGAACACCTTCAGGTTGACGCACAATATGCGGTGTTTGCGGGCGAAAGGCGAATACACCAACACATCTAGCTGGCTGTGGCAGAGCGTGGCACTTTCGTAAATGTTGCCATATTCGTAACAAGTAACGTCACAGCATTGCTATTGTTTGTGGAAACGAAGTATACAACATTGACAGGCATATTTATAAACTGTTATAGGTTTTTCCCCGTCACCGCTTACGTCGTCGTTTAGTATAACTGGCTCGAAATAATAAAATTGTAAGTAGGTAGTTCAGCTGGGTTCGAAAATATCCGATATTTATTATAAATATCAAAATATCGAATATTTATGATATATATCCGATATATATCAAAAGTTTGATATATATCCATTAAGCCATATTATTATTTTATTGTATTATTTATATTTATCATTTGCATATGTGTTAAAAAACAGCAATTTTTCTGACGCAACAGACGCCATTAATACCGGCAGAAGTGTTGCCATTTATGGATTAGAACTTATATTAGGCAGTATGTTTTAACTCTACTCCAAAGCCATCTACATTTGGGAAGTAGAAATACGGTAACGAATGCCAAAAATTACTCAATAATATAAAATTTCATATATATCATAAAAAAACATCGGATATCTTGATATATATCCATTGATATATATCCTCGAGCCCTGATCAGTTGCATTACAATGTATAAGTTTATAATCATATGATTGTCGTCAGTGTTGAAAGATAGTTTTTTTTAATATTTCCGGTAGTTTACTAATATATTGCTCTTAACAAAAAAATCGCATCCAACTAGACTGATGCCATCTCAAGACTCGCAAGACATATGATTAACATTTAAACTTTGGAAAAAAAACATATAATGTTTAAAAAAAATATTTCTATAATACATGTATGTCCCTTATCTTGTATAGGTTTCACAGGCAATCATTTTCATAATAAAAAAATCTTTTAAAGTTATTGTAATATCTGGATTATATTTACCGAAGTAAGTAGTAATTGCGTGAATAAATTCCTTGTTTCTAAATCAATGAATAATACTAATAAATTTTTCATATAATTATTTAGAAAATTACAAAGTATTGGTGGCTCAATTTACTATTATTATATTTCTTGAAAACATTTAGTACTATAGTAAACATTTAAAATGACTGTGTTTATGAATGAATTAATCGGAGATTGAAATAATAATAATAATAATAATAATGAAAATAAAAATGACAAAACGATAAAATTATCGTCCACAGTAAAATTCTCATTTCTACTCATTTTGCCTATTGACTCCGAATCGTGTCGTATGCAGTCACAATACCATTAGTGCAAAGTCGCATAACAAGTTTACTCCGAACGCCGTTCCTCCATCCGAGCTCTTGTGGTAACTGAGTTTTTCCCTTTAACATTAACCGAGTATGATTTTAGTAAGCGATGTACCTCTCGTCCCTTGGAAGGCTACACTTCAGTGGAAATAGCTATATAAATAAACAGCTCCATGCTATATATTTCAACTATCATACCGTTTATGTTAATGCTCAATGGAGTAGAGCTAGTGGCAAAACACGTTAGCTAATTGAAAAATTAAAAAAGTGTTAATCTCCTTTAAATATAATGACACTAACAGAAAGATAAAAAATACCGATTTATTTCTATTAAATTAAACATTAGCATAATGCAGACGCGAAGCCATAAGATTTTTTCTCTTGTTTGCTCTTCAAAAACATGAAATTACAATTATACAACATTATATATTATCATCTGTGATACATTCGACATCGAGGTATCACTAAATTTTATTAAAACGAGCTACTTTTGAACTGAAGTTTAAGCAAACCTTCCCTGTATCCTGCATGGATGCATTATTATTGGTGGGTATTATCACTAGCCCCAGATGTAGGGTAGAACCTGTTAGAGGTCTTTAAGCACCCTATCACCTAGATCAATTAATCGTTCACTACGTGTTCCACATTCTTAGTATGAAATAAAATTATGAAACATTTTTATGTGCTTAGATTATAACATTAGTGTCAGTTCACAGATGAATTTTCCGCTTCATTCTTGATTATATCATGTCATTGAAAATTGTGTCATTATGAACGCCCAATGTAACGGTGAGCACTTATGTAGCTCTACTGCGCTAATATTAGGGTTTAAAATAAAACGCATCTGCATTAATTTATTAGTCAATACTTAAAATTTATAAAATAAAATGTATACTTATGATGCACGATTAGCTTACATAGTTAAAGATAACTGTACTAAAAATAAAAATTGTACATATACATATTGATAAGTGTTATTTATTACAACAAGATGACTTGTTTTTCTACCACTCGCTTTTTGTACATACAAGCGCGAATAACCCAACGCGACTGTTTACAATGTCGTTCTCTTCCTCTGGGGCATGTTATAAGAATAAGCGTTTGTAAACGTCCGTATTTTGTCACAGATCCCCATTTTTTTCTAACCTCGTAGATAAACTCAAATTTGCCCAAAATAAATTTGATGAGCAAATTCATGACATGCACTTACTATGCTTAACGATTTCTCGTCGTTGTTGGCCTGTTTTTTTATTTTATTTTTTTGTGTATGTTTTGTCTTTTTGTTTATTTGTTCATGTAATAAAAACATAAACACACGTACACACAAATATGCACATACGTATTTAATTACAAACGTAACTCGAGGTTCAGTAAGCTAAAGAGTGATAGAGGCAACAATTTAGTAGATTTTGAGCAAAAACAAATAAAAAACAATTTACGTACAAAAAGGAAAGTGGTAAGAAAGCCGAAATTAAATATATTTGCCATAAATTATATTGTATTTAAATCTAGGTGTAAACTAGTTAATTTTCAAAACTGCTTAAACCCATAACCTAAATAATTTAACTATCTTGTTGAAATCAGATCGATCACATTGAAATCTCTTCAAAGAAATACTAATTCATTCATGAAACGCCAAAATGTATCATAACCGTGTAATATTATAAATGTGCAGTGCCTTTATTTTATGAATGTCACAAACTTCCCTTTTTTTCATGTGTTTTGTCGTCATTTTAGTGTGTCGCAAAATATGGAAATAAACGAACTTCTTTTCATTTATTATGATTTAGTATGATTAAAATTTATTAACATATATGTGTTTAGGTCAAAGTATTAACAATTAACATTGAACAAGGACATAACAAAATTGTGACAATTTATAATAAAAATATACATTACACAAAGCTAAAATTTATACAGCGACCACATACTATCTAGTTTCTGTGAATAATCTCGATACAAAAAAAAACCAGATATAAGGTACCTAATCGCTTTCATCTCATAACTTTCGTTCATTCCAACCCCTCATAGCTTCCACAAAAGACGGCATTCAGAAACCACGTCTAGGTACTTCGCAAGACTAATATTTTCTTCGTAAAAAGGGGATGGTAGGACGATAAATTCTATCCCCATTGATGGTTAGTAGAGCATTAGTGCGCCTTTTGTACTCCACGGGCCATTCGATTGAAAAAGTGGCTTATGGCAGGTTTTATTGGCTTCCCGTATTCCGAAATGTTGCTACAATTTATGTGTGGAGAAGTATTTGTGTCCTATGTACAGTTTACGATCAATGTCATAGATTGAGTATAATTTATGAAGATAAATTAGCGAACAAGTTTCATTGTAACTTTCATAATATCGAATGTTATAAGAATTAAATAATGTATCAGTAACACATTTTTCAAAAACTGAGCCATTCGCCACTATATCAGCAATTATGTCGTATTACGATTATTCATTCTACACGATCATACTATTATAATATTCTTCTATAAATTCTTACCAAAATAAATAAATTATGATATATTTTATTACGTTAACTAACGCAGGAGTTGTGTATGACTTCGTCAACTAACGCAAGTGTTATGCATGACTACGTTAAATAAAGCAAGTGTTATGTATGACTACGTTATCTAACGCAGGAGTTGTGTATGACTTCGTCAACTAACGCAAGTGTTATGCATGACTACGTTAAATAAAGCAAGTGTTATGTATGACTACGTTAACTAACGCAGGAGTTGTGTATGAATTCGTCAACTAACGCAGGTGTTATATTCCTTTGCTTCGACCTGCGTATCATCATATCATCGGATGAGTATCATCTATTTTGAATTGAGGTAGTTACGTTTAGATTTATTTCTCAATTCCATTGTGGAGTACAAATAAAAGTATATAATAAGATTGACACTGGACTCTTTATTTCAAGGTCTCCTGTGGCCTATTACATATGTAACTCCTGTATTACGCATGCAAGAAGTAAAACTTGTAAGTTCCGTATAAAATGTTTTGTTTGATGCGTAAAATAACTCAACATCTCAACTCATACAACTCAACTAAGTAGTCCTGTGAGACGTGCCATAAAAAACTTTGGTCGAACAATTCTCTCCTCTCCTCTACATGTACGTGTATCCTCATACCGCGCCTAAAGAAAGTTCACGTAAAAATAATACTTTAAATCTGTAAATCTAAAGGAAAATAAATTTGCCAAATAAAACTTCTAATCATGATGACGACTCATAAGCACATCTATATGCAGTTATATGATATCTTAACAATAATATTATTGCACAATTCGTAACGGCTACATAGTCATATCGAGTTTGGATTCGCTTGTTTAGATTCTATGTATACTATTTAAATAGGATGTTGTGATGGAACCTAAAGCTGGCTTACTTTTCAAATATATTGCAGTACAAGAATTAAGTAAGATCCTTGATCCTTAATTGATCCACAAAGTACAATTATTGCAAATCATCTATGACACATATATATATATAATAATATAAACGGTATTTTTCGAACGCTGTTACAGGTCTAAGAATGCGCCTTACTCCACTTTTGTAGCTCATATTTGGCTTCATTTATATCACAGATTATTGTTTCTTTTGTGACCTCTTTGTTCGTTACATTTTGTTATTGACGTCATACGCAAAACAGGATGTAAAAGAACGTGAACGTTCATTGCTTAGTGTTTAAGAGTCCAGTCAAAAACCTAACTGATCAAAATATTAACTAAAAAGTTTGAATGAACTACTCAGGTAAACATTGCCTTAATTCAACGTCAAAGTAAATAATTGAACTACTTAATTAAATTCTACAAGCGAATCAATCTCATTTTAGTTCATCCCTTCGCACGAATATAATGCTAATACGTTGCACATATTGGTAGCAGTCGCGTCTAAGACTCAAATCAGTGGAAACCAGACGGGGGTGACGCGCGGTTACCGCAGGGTTGAGGATATAATTATCCTATGTCCACAGCGACGGGGGCGAATCGATTACCCTATTTTAATAGCACCTAATGTAGGTATAACGTAGTGACAGGTCGCAGAGGGGCTGGCTTTGCATGAGTGGCTCTCGGTTGATGATTGTTTGGCTATTTTAAAATGTTGGCTTTATGTTCCAGTGAAGTTCAATATTCAATCATTTTGTTTCACGGAAGATATAAAGAAACCCTCGAATCTGTGAACAAAATTTTTTTGGGACTGTTGATACTTGATGATATTTTGTTGTTTAATTTTTATTCTGAATTCACTTGTATCTCCTAAAATAAACATGTTGTTATATTAATCAATTTGCCGACTCCTAGTGTATTCATTTTATTTAAACCACATTTTACAGCACGTCGGATACCTTGGCGGGAGTTAACCGCAGCGCTTTTAACGCTGAATCCACCGAAACAATTCAATTTTCACCGCACTCAAACTTTAAAAGCCGAATCTTGATTATTACTAACACGACAGAACCTTTGTTATAGTGAATTTTGTACCTTAATCCTTGATATTTAAGATGTAACTCTAATATTTTCTGCCAAAATTTAACTTTGTTTGATTTTATAGCTACAATTCCTGTCTATTTACCGAAGGCTCATTCATAAATAATGCCTGTAGGTGACGCCTCTTTGATCTCCAAACTCCTTTATATTTTTCTAATATTTCTGCAAGATGGAGGCGAAGGAACGCTTGTAATACTTAAATATCATCATGTGTTTGATGTTTCACTAAAACATGATTTTGTATTTACAGAGCCAATATCTGCGTTGAACGGATGTTTAGTAAGAGACGGCAGAAATTTTTGTTGTCATATTTGTACTTTCGTTACTGTTTGCATATTTACTTTGCTGGTTTATTTTAATACACATGGATATATATTTAATATGGGAATTGGTATCGAGTTTTTGCTCATATTCTTTAGACAGATATTATACTTACTTGAAACTTACTCTAATTCGTACTCGTCAAGTCAATAGAAGCGCATGATATAATCGCTCATATAGAAATATTAATAGATATTTTAAAATAAATTATTGAAGTAAAATAACTGAACGAAAGTACAGAATAATAAATAATAGTAAAACTAAAAGTAATAATAGTAAAATTACTTAAATCATTAATCTCTTTTTTAAGTTCCAATGAGATTCGGTGGTGGACTATACAGAACACCCAGATTAACCTCTGAAGACGTCAGAACCTACTCAATGAAGTTTGCTCCAAGTTGAAAAATTAAGGACCAACTATTTAATATGATCGCTGAACCACAGAAACGAAAATGAAATTCTGCCATTAGTAATAACCATATGAACTTCCTATAGCGATCGACGTTCAAACAGCAACTCAAAATTGTAAAGCAAATTTTTCTCGTGAAAGTCGCATCCGTGAAAGATCTCGAAAACTACGTAATCACAAATTGATTGATGATGACAAAGAAGATACAAATAACTACGAGAATACAACATCGAATGTTTAAAAGAAACATGGAACTAGCAGTTTCAACACCTATATTTTTAACCCAGGTTAAAACGATCTATTCAGACATGCGTGTCTCTATACACTTTGAGCCATAACTGTTCCAAATAGAGTCTGTTATTCAGTGCCGATAGTGGGGACAAACAAGGAACTATATGTTCAACCCCTGCTCGTCTGAAGAGTGCGAGGCGTAAGGGCGGTAATTATCAATGCTAGCCTTGATCCAACTCAACAAGATCGTTAGAGATAACTTGTAGGAAATGCAAATCACAGTTACAAAACAGTTTGCTTTATCAGGTTTCTCAGATAAAGAGTAGACTTTTCAACGGATAGCAACATGTCAGCCATTATTAGAGATACCTGTTATGTTAACATTAACATTGCAAAATTAGTCCAGAAATTACTTAGCAGTAATTTCCTAGCCTTGGGCAGACATGGCAGTTATAATAGTACGTGATTAGCGCATCCCGTTATTGATATATTATGTAATAACATACTTATTAAGTAAGAATATATTAAAACGGGACAAAAAAGTTAAAAAAAACCGACTTTTAAAAAAAACCTAATTGTATTGAAAAGCCGAAGTAAATTTAAATTAAACATACTACCTATTTAAATATTTAACGTCGCTGCCAAGCGTACGCGTAACATACAACAATACGATTTCAACACCTTAGTTAATAATGGAATATAATAGTTGAATACGGCGGGATTGAACCTAGCGTATCTATCAACTATTTTTGTGGTTTGGCCCTGATTTCAACCATTAGTATGTAGTAGGTACATACGAGTATAATAATATTTTATTCCGATTTATTTTTGCTTTTTATTACAATTTTGTAGCTTTCCCCTTTTTTACTTGGTTAATTTTTTTGAATCTTTTTTATTTTACAACTCCAAATCAACAACTATTTCATATAAATCTTATTTAAAACTCTAAAAGAGTAAAGCTTACCAGTTGCGTCAAACATTGTTAAAAGTTCGAATTAAGATGTATAGTACACTCATTATAAAAAACGGGAAAATTCGAGTAACGACCGGATTTAATAACCTATCACTTACGATAAATACTACAATGGTAATTGTCTTTGCAATTTTGCGTTTCGCTAAAAAAACTTGATGCACATTTCTATCCAATAAATTGATACATAGCCCTGAGTCTCTAATGTTTAGGAGGAAGGTAAAAATAAGTAAGATATCAAAAAGGACCATTGTCCAGTAGTAAGTAATAGATACATAGGTTATTAGGACCGGTCATAAGTAATCAAATTTAAGATGTACGGAGATGTAACTCCCTCATAAAACAAAACATGTAATTGTTCATAGGATAATTTTGTAATTGTTTTTTTTGTTGGGATAGTAGTCTAGACGAATGACAAAATATATTTCACACATAGTAGAAAGTTTTAAGCTTACCCACCCATAGTCACGTGATTTACAGATTTGTTAGGAAAAATAATAATTTGAAGGTCAAAAATAAATTCAGTGAAGTTTATAATTAAAATCCTGTGTTCAACATTAACATAAAGGCGATCAAACCCTTTTTGGTAAAGACTATAAGTTCTTCAACAAAGACATATCATTAATATGTATATTAAAATCATGAAACACAAATACATTATGAGTGCTACTTTATTGCCGTTTAGGGTAATTATTTCTAATAAATAAACTTATTTTCTATTATAGCGCACAACTGCCATGTCGTTTAATCCCGGCATGGCTAAGTAAATGCTTTTGTAACGCGCACAAAGAAACCATATTGCATTAAAATCTCTGACGGTGCAATATCCGCGCACTTTACCGCTGTGTCGCTAATCTTCAAAGCCTTCAAAGCATCTTGTTGTATCCACTTTTGAAGTTTCAAAATGAATATAGTTTACGTTTTTTATTCATTGTTTGTTTTTGTTTGTGCTATCCTGATTTTCTCATCAGTCGTGTTCTTATCATGTCTAATGATAATTGTGATGTATTGAGTGTTATGTATTCATGGCACTCGTTACACACAACAAATCTCGGGTTGCTGCACTTGCATCGGCTTCTATGTTGGAAGTAGTGGAATTTGTGATACTTTTTATGTTATTTGCACAGTTTGTGGTTTAATCTTGCTTCGGTGAAATCGGACATTCGATGGATTTAACAAATACACGCGAAACCCATATGGTGGTTGGTTGACATTGCAACCAATGACGGAGCGGAAGCCTTTATACTTCTTAGTCAGGACTGCATGTCTTTTATGTACTTTATTATCCCTGTACTTTGGTAAGAAGTAGTTATCTATGTAAAAATTATATTGTCTCAGTATACAACCGTGTATAAGTTTGTTGACCAATTTGTTATTTCTATAACAACTAACTGGAAAAAAGTTTAGTTTAAGGTTGTTTATCATAGAAGACAATAATTTTGTGTGATTGGTTACAGATATCTACGGATTTCAATAAACAGCTAACGCCAAGTATATTCCAAGCTCATTTGCTACTTCTAAACCAATACAATATTTTTCTTATACTGAATGTGGGCTCAAATGAACTACGGAACTCAATACTCTCATCAGGTGTCCAAATACGCACTCCTGATTCGTTTTCTTTGAGCCTGCAAATGTTTCTTTGAGGGTCCTAGCAAAACACATTAATTTGCCAGTATAAATAAATATTTTCTCTCCTTCCCCATATCAAAAGACTTGATAGGTAACATTAAATTCGTGTAGATTCTGTAAAAATCGTTTAAGTCCCCGTTTGATGTCAGCGACGTCAAATTTTCTTTTCCATTTATCCAAGTGTGCTCGCGTCTCTTTAAATGAGGGCTTTTGGGGGTCATTTTATTGAATACTTAACTAAGATAAGATTAAATAAACTTCGCCACGGATTATGTTATCGGAAGATTGAAGTCGAATGGTCTGTGGCAGTATTTATCGCAGGGTGTATTAAGATTATCATGTAAGATTTGTAAAATAATCTGATATTAAGACTTTTGATATTAAGACCTTGAGTTAATATACTTCATAAGTGTACTGTAGGAATGTATGTAAACAAAATTAAAGAGGTCGGCCGTTGTATGCGCATCACGGAAAACTACTAGATAGATTTTAATTAAATTTTCTTAGTCATGGCCCTTATATAAAAAAGAAAATATTCCAATATATTCATTTAATATAAAGTTATTAAAGTTTTGAGACACGACATTTGTATAATCACTACGTGTTCAGTGATGTACCAATGTTTTCCTCTGTGCATGAAATATGTCTATATTGAAGTTATTACAATAATTATAATACTAAATAATATCTAGAAAGAAAGTCAAACTGTTAGCTTGCAAACAGAATATTTATTTTTAAAGGTCTTAAATCATCTAATATTTGTAACCGAAACTATGCGAAACAATAGTAATCCGAAATAACTTCATATCCGTAACCGGTATCCGAAACTGGTAAAATATTATTCGTAGACCTGTATCCATATCCAGACCCGAAATTTCATATCCATAACATCCCTAGTCAAAATTTATGTAGTCCGGTAGTATTGTAGGCGACGCGTAATTTTATGTTGTTTTAAATGTAATATTTATGTAATTTTGTGGTCATTTTAATGTTTTCTATTTATTGTAGTAATAAATACGTATGGCAACGCGCGGGGGACGTAAAGCTGGCCGATTAGAATCGGTGACGCCACTTTAACGAGCCCACTACAAGTATCAAACGTCCAACAATTACCTTTTACATTTCAATTATGCTCACAATTCTGTACATGATACTGTAATTACGACCAACTAAGATGGTTCATGGTCACAGCTGGGAAGACCACTTGACGCTGGACACTAATGACAGAGTTTATAGAGAGCCCACTTACACTAACAAAACAAAATTATATTATGTTGTTCATGAACCTCAATGGAAATATAGGAGATGTTGAAGTAGATTTAGAAAATAATATTTAAGACATCATAACAAAGTCACGGGGCGCAGTCGATTTTTATAATTTCGGGATACTAAATTAAATCCAGCCTTTATTTCTTTTACCTCGCATCATATTTACAAAGTTAAATGAATTTTCTTAAAATTTAACGAAGTAACTTAGAGTTTTTTTTTCATGTTATCTGTATACAATATATTTGGAAATTAAAAAAAAAATTACAATCATTGAGAGAGGGTCGTCATGGGCGCCGGCAGCATTCGGGAAAAAAATATACCTACAATATACTTTTTTTTGTTTTATTACTATAATTCTATATATTATATTGGTTAATAATATTTATGATGTATAAATTTAGATACACCTTCCTGAAAAAAATCCTGGCGGCGCCCATGAATGTCGTGTACGTTCTGTGGTTAATTTTTAAATTCGTAATAATTCGTTAGATGTCATACAACTTCGGAGTTTTTACCACCAGAGCCATCTATTATGAAACTAGAGAAGTCCCTAGTGCGCCATCTTTTAACAGTTTAGAAAAGTATGCCCATGTGCTATATACAAGTTATGCAGTAACTTATTATAAAGCAATGCTGTTATATTTTTATTTAACACATACGCTTAGAGATGGCGTTGGTTCTTGCAAAAATTTTATCATAAATACAAATTTTCTAACATAGATGTCACTAGCAATCGTAACATGCGTAATTGATAATGGCAAAAATTTGCAAATCGTACAAATAAACTATTTCTCATAGTTTATAGCCCTTTGTAATTGATAACTATTGAACCAGTTACTTCTTTATTTAGTCTATTCTTACAATAAAGACAGTGAATGACACCTCGCTAACGAAGTACAGTTTGGCTAAACATATAAATTAAAGAGTTTTAAGCTCTCTCGTAATTAGATTTTTTAACACTGATATCATAATTTTGGACTGATTTACTGATACCTAATTCATTTGTAATAATTACGCGCGTAACTTGACATATTTTATATTAGCGGCCGGTCCGGCTTCGCACGGGTGTACTTTTATTTTTAAACATTTTGAGATATATTTATAATTTTACCTTTATAAAGAACATAAAGCAATTTTTTTTTACATCTTGGTTCACGTTACTGAAGTTTTAGCAAAGATCCCTTATATTTTTACTAATAAATATAGCCTATGTTACTCAGGGATAATGTGGCATTCTAATGGTGAAAGAATTTTTAAAATCGGTTCAGTAGTTTTTGAGTTTATTCGTTACAAACATACAAAAATACAAAGGTTTCCTCTTTATAATATTAGTATAGAAGTACATGCTAAACTACAACTCTGGAACCCGAGCTTGGATTATTACTTCTGTGATTACAAATGTTTTAATAATAAAACTGTCTCACACATAAATACTTGTTACATTTAAGCAACTCCGAGTGTGATGACTTAACTCGAATGATTGACAGCAGCAAGTGGCAAATTTTTGAGTCATTTGTGAATTGGCAATGGCCGTCATTATTCCGATAGCCGTTTTTAAGTCCTATGATATTAACATAAACATAATATACTAACCTGATAGACAAACACTCATCTCATCATTGCGTCACCAAAACCTAAATGTTCATGTGTGTGAAATTGGCAACTGGGTGAGTGACTTTTAGTGATGTGAAATTCACAACCATGCACTGTCGACTATTCTATTACAGTTTTTTGCTATATTTTAGATATTCGATTATTTAATTCGTTTTCTTGATTATTTCTTACATGTTAAATTAAATAATTGCTAATTCTAGTAAGTTTTCTTTACTTCGCTTCGTCTACTCTAAACTTAACCTTATTGTACGGGGTTCTTTATTATAACATATCCTTTTTTATTTGTAAACTGATTGAAATAAAACAAAACGTGATTAAAAAGTACTACAGAAAAGAATAATAATAATATTTATTGGTTTTAATTAATTATTTGATATAAATCGATATAACTTATTGCCCTCGGAAATGAAGTAACCAGCAAATTTTGTAGGTATAGATTCTTCATTAACAAGATGTCAGTGATTTCGTAGCACGAAACAGTTGCCCTTAAAATGTCTACAGTAAACTTTGTGAGGAACCCTACCTATCTGGTTCAATATTAGAATCCACTTTTCTTTTTGAACTACATTCACAGTAAAACCTTGATAAAGTAAAATTAGTTAATAAATATTATATCACATTCGCTGGATATTGTCATATTATAATAATAACAAATATAAAATTCGCCAAATTTTATCAATCTAAGGAGCTAATATTATTCAAAAGCCAAAGATGCACCTTTATAACAGTCTTATCTATTTTCTGTCCAATGTGTTCACAAGCTGTAATGGAAACTAAAACGGCAAACTATGAAAAATCTAGGTAAAAAAAAACTTAAACCTGTTTAAAAATTATCCACTTATCGATAGATTTTGTGCAAGTCCTATACGAAACGGTGTCTTTTTCACGTACACAATATCTTTTTATCTTACACATAATTATGAAAACTAGGTTATTATTCATATAATGGAGCATTTACTGCATGTTATGAATCTTAATTGATATAATTTTAAGATCAACTTCAATGGAAATAAGCATCGTGAAAGTAGTATTGCGCTACCAGTACTTACCTGTGTAATGCCTCTTTGTTTGGGTTATTGTTATAAGTAACCCTGCACTTTAATACTGACCACGACATCATTATGTTTACTATATTTAATAGATAAAATATAGAAAGATTGAAGTGAAACTAATAAAATAACAAATATCAATTTTTACAGGAGAGTAATGGAGAGTAAATAGTTTGAAACAGTCCTACGGCCAATTCTCTTGCGTCTCTTTCTCGCAAGTAGGTTTTTCCGTAAAGCTCGAAATCTCACTCGCACAGTGTTCCTCTATTGCGCTAGTATATTAACTTTATGGATATACAAGCATTTTGGCGGCATAAGAACTTCACATTCCTACACTTGATCCATAAATCCCTTAAAATTCCTATTGATACAGCATAATGTAATATACTGTACTGTACGATGAAGCCAACCACTACAATGATAATAGCACAATCCAATGACAAAAAATTATTGACGCTACACGCTTACGATTACGATTACTTGCTGGTATTTATTACTAATCTGTCTTATCATAGCTCAACTCATATCAACTAACAATATCTACCTCCGCATACCCGACACCATGTATGGCTTAGAAGAAGATACATATGTACATGTATTACCAACGTCAATATAGAAGTGTTTTAGACACAGCGCATTAAACGCAACTGTTTGGAGTTGGATCTCCTGATGGTAAGTAAACAGTCCACGGACATTGAGAACGTCAAAGACATCCCTTACGTATTGCCAGTCAAGAAGTAAGCGATGAATAAAATTTGAATTGTCTCTCCGACGATATGATATCATGCAAATGTTATTATTCAAATTCGAATTCAAAATTATAATCTAAAATATTATGTAAATAAAGTTACGCACGAACTTTTGTTTCTTCTCTAGTAGAAGGGAAGGGGTTTCGAAAAGGTGCTTTAACATTGAGAGGAAGAAACGGCGAAAGAAACTCCTCAGCACATCTTATATTGATTGTATAATAATGTAGCAGTTAGAGAAACAGGTGAAAATTCTTGCCACCATGACTGAGCTGTATTGCGGACAGGATTAAACTGTGTGGTACAGAGTCCAGCGACCTCTAACAGTAGCAACCAAGCGCCATTGCCCCCTGCGTTGTTCATCAGGGTGCCCCAAGAGCAGAAGACGTTGACTTAGGTTGGATCAAGCTCCTTACAGTCTAAAACTTGACTTGTTTTTATCTTCAAAAAGGAAGAAGTTAAATTATATTTTTTGAGACCGCTTTTCAGAGACACTTATAGAAATTTAAACCACGCCATCGCTTCAGTAAGGATACAAGCTAAAGTCAGTAGGATAAAAGCGGTAGAAATTCCTAAAGCAAGAAACAGCAACAATTTCGTACTCAGAACTTATACATATAATTATGAATTTATTATTACGTACGGCACTCATAATTTTATCTATTGTCTAGCATGACACTTTTAAATTGTTTCTTTATTAGAACGAATAATGCCAGCGAGAATTTTCTGTGCTCACGAATAATTATATTTTTTCATTTGACAACGAGAGATGTGCAAAAACACATTCTTAACACTAAAGGTCTGTCCATACCGGTGATAATACAATGTCACACGCATTGAATCAATTATATTAACATGTCTGTATGTATGAATGTACATCATCATCACCGCTCATATTGTTCTTGCTAGACTCGGACCTCGTCTTAAGTAGTTGACTTTAGTCCGCCACGCTGGCTATCGGCGGATTGGCGCGCTACGGACATCCACGTGAACTGTATGCGAAATTCTTTGATATCACAAAGAAAATGATGAATCTATTTCTGTGTTCATATCATCATGTTTGATAGAATAAATAATATGTCATAATATTTTTAACCGCGCTCGTTGGTTTCCGACTGCCAGTCAGGTAGAGAATGCTGTTAACGAAAAAAAGAAAGGTACAAAACAGTTAAGGTACATAATTATTTTCCAATATGGACACAATTTGAAATATTACAAGTACTTGCAGGATTCGAGCTTAGGCCTATTATGTGGGAAATCAATATTCATAACAGCCATAGAGCTGTTTAATTTAACTTTAAAACAATTAAACAAGTGCAATTTTTAAAATTTCATCCACATTATTCGCTTGTTAGTCATTTTCATTCATATTAACTGCAATATCGGACAAGTTTACCCGTCGCAGGATAGATGTCGCTAAAACACATTCTTATAATTCCATACATGCAATATACTACCCAGTACAAAAACACATTGACAACACGGAAGCCTATCGAATACGAGTCCTTTTCAAACTCGTCAGGTTTTTTAAATACGCGATGTGTATACGAGCTTGGCTTTGGTCTATCTACCGTATGTGATCAAGGGGCTTAGTGAAGATATAAGACCGTTCACTTATACATGTGTACGAGGTACTTGCATTTCCTCAGTTGTTACTGGCTCACCGCAAGGCTAACCGCCAAGCACTTAACATATGAAACCACAGCTATTAAGTGTTTTTAAAGTTTGTTGGAACAAAATGGTATGTATTTTTGCTGTGTTTTTGCAGAAATATTAGGTAGGTACATTGCAGTGTCGTAAATGCCGATAATCGGATAATAGTTCCCGAAATTGCATTGACCATATCTGAAGTAATTTCAAGTTGTTATTTAAGTAATATCTTTAACCTTTCACTACTGTTGATTTTTCACATCATAACCAATGTGAAGGAAATCTTACGTAGGATTTTAGGAAACATTCGAAGGGTATGTAAATAAATCATTAATAGAGGATTAGAACTTAGTTTGATTATTAAGCGAGGACTGGATCTATCTGGATCTATTCTAATTTGGATTACCATTATTACAAAAACGATAGATTCTTTCCCGAAATCAGACAAAGGATAGGAATATGACGATGAACGTGGAATAGATAAAATTAAATGCGGTTCGCAAATAAAATTACTATGTTGAGCTTCTGTATGTCTCGAGATAACTCAAGAACGGCTTGACCGATCTTAACGAAAATTGGTATGTAGTGAGAACACGTAATTGTTCATTTTTAATAATAATGTACATATAATTAATAGTTCAACTCGAATGAAGTCGGACGGAGCCGCTAATACCATGATCTGAGATCCAATTTTTATGTTTTAAATCCAGTCGATCTAAATGTGCTCCATATGTATGTCGAATTCAAATTCAAATTCAAAATCATTTAATCATGTAGGTGTTCTGTAAATACACTTATGCACGTCATTTTTTGCTTCTACTACCGTTTCGAAAAGGTGCTTTAACATTGAGGAGAAGAAATGGCGAAAGAAACTCCTCGGCACATCTTTTAAACAACACATGGTAGTTACAAAAGTTTAAACCTGTGCGGAACTGGTTTCAACACTATTATTTTTAAACATATTCTCTTAAAAAATAGACATGAATAAAGTCATTTACTTCACTGCTTTTGTACACAATATACTTAAAATTATACAATCATAATATAAACACGACTCTACAATCGAGTTGGTAATGACCCCATCTAAGTAGCGAGAGGTCCTTGGTTCGATTCCGACCGGGTCATATTTACATGCCAGATAAATATTTGTTTGTACTCAACACGGGAAATCCTAGTGCGAAGGTGTGACAGTATGAACATTTTTTATCAATATAACGCAATACTAGTTCTACAGTTTCTCTAACTAATTAATAACTCTAATAATGTTAAATCTATACGTAAAATTGAAGAGACAATGATGCTAAAAAAAAACTTAATTATTAATTGTAAAAGCTATTGCGGCGGTAAATAATTTATTTCTGATACGAATAAGTTTACAGATAACAGGCTGTATCGCTAATAGATTTCGATAACATTTGGATACTCGCTTCATAAGGTTTATTTTAAGATTTCACTTATATAATGTATCGATAAAATATTTTACATGTTTTACTTGACTAATTGATTCAATTTAATTACAATGCTTCGTCGAAGCGAATCGTTTCGGTGTTACTTAATAAAATAATATCGCCATAAGACGAATTATAGCCACTGACAACCGGATTCCAGAAGGGTGTCGACAGACGATCAGATTTTATCTCAGCCACGTACACACAGTGTCAATCACGACCATCGAGTATTTGCACTTAATCTATAAACGTTGTACGAATAAGATTGGACAATTTATCTTCAGAGCAAATATTGTTTTGAAACAATATCATTGAAATGAAAATAAACAAATATCTTAACTATATAATCGTCCAGGGAGTACAGTTCATTCCTATAGCAATGCTATTGCGATGGTATACCATCATCTGTTGTCGTGGCAACTGTGCGTTTAGTTAGGAGTGAGCGGTTGTTGAACGGCAATTCATAACTCTTGGCTTGAATCTAGATTGCCAAACGAACAAACAGACACTATATTACATTGACGATTTCTTGCGATCATTTTCAAGCTATCTCAATGCTATTAACCATTAAATAATAACCATTCGCATACCAAGTATCTCAAGCCTTAAATATTACGCTGGTATTGGATCTCTTCTTGAATGAAACACGTTAAAATAATCAGACAAAGGTAGAGAGACTGAGACGTTCACATACCTTTGAGAGCGTGATAAAAATTACTCAGATATGGTTTCCTCATAATGTATACACGCACAGAAAAGTACACAATCTGATTTCGATACGAATATAGTTAGTATTCTTTCTTTTGCTGAAAATCATTGAAAGTATTATATCGACATAAAAATATTCAAAAAGAGGACTTATGTAATTACAATACTGTTTATCTTGATTGAGAACCCATAACTTTTACTTCGCTCTATATTTTACTAGTATCCAAATGGTCACAATCACTTAGAAAGGCAATGCCGTTCGTTTTTGTATAGTAATTAGGTAAAGCTCAGTTGGTGAATGTCTTTAGATAGTCAAAGCACAGTTTAAGAAAATTTCTGTAACATAAAAGTCTTAGGTACCTAGAAATGTTCTGTCGGAATAACAAAGCTGTATGATTACCAGGATACTTAAACTGCGTCATTGGAGATCTTGATAATTTACTAGAAGAAGAAATATTTATTCAATAAAAAGTATGATTGAAGATCGCACGAAGAGATGGTCAATAGCCATAGTCCGCCATGCTGATCAAATGCAGATTAACAGACTTCCCACACCTTTAAGAACATTATAGAGAACTGATTTATACAGGTTTCCTCATGATATTTCATTCACCGAAGCAAATGATAAATGATTTCTATTACGCAGTGAAATTCAAAATTACATGTGTGTGCAGTTTTCGAACTCGGGATTTCCGTGCGCAAGAGCCATGTTTTAACTACTAGGCTATCTCTGCTTACGAGGTATATAAAGGTTGATAAGTTAAGAGGTTATTCAAGATAAGTAGACCGATATTTGTTTCTTGGAAAAGAAACTATAAATCAGAAATCATTTGTAACTGACATATAGTTTAAACACGCAATTTATATAAAAGTTACTTATTGCAAATAAAATTTTAAGAAGTTTCATGGAAAGAAAATAAACACGATAGAATTTATTTATATCTACTGGATAACAATGGAGTTAAAGAGAAGTTTCAGGAATAGAGTAGTGTAATTGTATAAACATAATTTAGCGCAGAATAATATGAAACAAACAAACAATCACAGAATTGCAATAATCTCCATCGTAATCGTTAATTTAAGAACAGCTTGATAAATAATAAACAGAAATATCTGATCGACCATCTTACGTGAAACAAAGCGAATCGTGTGAAAAAGCACAACTCTACATGATTACACGCAACTAAGTATTATTCTACTACATGAGTAAGGTCATAACACAAAACAGATTATATCTAAACGCAAAATAGCAAACCAGGTTGTAAAGCGAGCGATGGAAGAATAGACAGCTAAGCGAAAATCTATGGAGGTTAACGGGAATGAAATTGATGTTATATTCAGCAGCATTGAAATATAAAAGTTAAGTTCTTGAAGATATATATGTTGGCAACGCCAGTAGTTTTAGCAGCATTGTCGAACATAGCGTGGGCGTATAATCGTTTAACACTTTTAATTAATTGGTAACAAACACTTCACAACAGCAAACGAAACAATTAACAGTTCCCAGTGCGGAGGAACCGATCTCTTCGACCGCAGAATGTAAACTGTGTCTCCATTCGGCGTCACTCCACTAGCTAGGCTCTGTTGTAGCACGATGTTAGCCGAGTATCGACGTCATCGCGGCGGTGCTGCCATCACTCGGATATCGTGCTGTGTTTCGTTTCACGTCAATACTAATGACCATCCCTGAAATATATAACAAAATAAAAAAAAATAAAGTAACTATTTCATAAACGGTTAATAAACGTTGAACTGAATGAAGTAGAATATAAGAACAAAAGAAAAATTGCTAAAGGTGCATAGAATAACAGAAAAAATAGTTAAATACCAGCGTATCATAAAGACTTTATTATTGTTAAAATATACATAGTCGTTTTAAAACGGCGAATGCGGCATTATATTTATGATTTATAATACAATTAAGTTTAAAATTTAATAGACCGTAATCATTACAATCAAACTGACATCGATAAAATTTCAAAAATCTTCGCAAATTTCGTAATTTTCTTACGAGAATACTATCCAATCCTTATTCCTCTCGTTACATCTTAAGTGATTTGTTAGTTTTATGAGACATTCGACGTACAGATCTCTGCAGTCTTTTAACTAGTTGATAGTTAGAATTAAGGCAAGTGCCGTATAATGAAATTTCAATGACAACTTGCGAAACAAAACGAGATAACCAAGTGCACTTACTCGCGATATTTTCACGTTTTTTTGCAACATCTCTCTTGGATGGCTGATGAGAGCTTGCCTTAACTGCACAACTGAGTGATGGTCCAAATGTTTTGGGTCAATGGAATTAAAAAATGGCAGATTTTTTGTAACAAATACAGTTAGATTCGTGTTATGGTCAGAATATGTGAAATATATGCGTTATTATTATCCTAGTCCAAGATTTCAAAAATTAATTCTAGTTTTAATTTATGTTAAATTTCAAATAAATCTTAGGGATCTACTCGTAGAAACATGTAATATAATACAGATATATAATGAAGCAGACTTATTTTAATTGATTCAATGAAACATCATTAACAGACCGATCCATTGATAATTACAATATAACGTCTAAGTATTAAATAGGCCACGATATTTTACGTCAAAATAAATCAACTATCTCTTCTAATTATCGTATACTCTCAAGTGTATTTCGCTTCTAAAAGGCACATATTATTTCTTATCCACTTCTTGTATCTATCTCTCGTTATATCAGCTAGGTTTCTAATTCCTTAGTCCTAATGCTACGCACATCCTAATTCCATTATTTCTGGCTGTTTCTCGAAAAGATAAAACTAAAACTTAAACTTTATGCGCTTTTTACTAATATTACTAGGTGTTTAAACAATGATTAACTAATTATTAAATACTTTATTACCATTTTTATTATTTATTATATACTTTCGCACCGTATCAATGATGTCGGCAATGTTATGTTCGCCAGGGATGCTGTGGAGCTCCGAATCCGAAACTATCGTATATCCAAAATAAAATTATATCCCAAACCGTAACCGAATCTGATAAAAGTTTCCAATACTTCGGATAGGGATCGGTTATTACAGGTTTTCGCCGTCTCAGCCGATTCACTAGCCACGTAGCTTTCATCTTAACACGTTATTATTATTAAATGTTTAAGATTTTCGTTCCATGATTATAATACTAAATAATACCTAGAAACAAAATCAAACTTCTACATTATATTTTTCACAAGTCCTAAATCATCTAATATCCGTAACCGAAATTATCCGAAACAATCGGATAATTCGAAACATTCACATATTCGTAACCGTAACCGAAACCGGTAAAATATTATTCATGTATCCGTAACCATATCCAGATCCGAAATTTCATATCCAAAACATTCGTATTATTCGCAGTACATTCGCCGAAGTGTTGTTGATGTAGCGCTAGGGATACAAACCACACATCCACACGGATGACAGTAAAATGTTATCCTAACAAAATGTACCATGTTTATAAAACTAGACGCGCTGCCACAAATTTATATCCGCCTCCTACCTTGTCATGATCGCAGTGAGGTTGTGGTACGTGTTTAAATACATCAGTGGGCGACGCGATAAACAAAAGAGTTATATTATAACAAAAAAAACAACAAAAGATCATAACGCGTTGAAGGTCGATCCTTAGATCACGATAAATTTCAAATCAACTTTTTTCTTACATTACCAAATAAGAAATTAGAAGCCAAAACATTCGACCTTATCGTGACTCCAGCGTTTAAGTACCTAACCAACACGTATGACATTGCAAAAAAACAGCAAAACGCACGGACGGGCAAACACAAGCATTCTTTGTGTACGTCTAGCCGACGACCTTCGGAGTGATGAACGACTTTTTAGCGCGAGAAAAAACGGGCGTCCGGTGAAGTTACCTAACTTTTTGCGAACGCTTCTTAGAATAGCAGACCTAAACCTTAGGTAATGCATTCCAGGTTCGAATTATACCGATGTCGAAGCTTTTAGACGCCATAATTTTATTCAGATAACGATCGGAACTATAGGCGGTCCGCGTTACGTAATTGTGTCTCTCGTTTTGGGCTACTGATCTTTTAAATATCTTATTAATTCGCATATAAAGTTGTGCCATATGTTTGACATACCTCATACGACTCAATTTATTAACTAAAAATACAGTACGTTTTAGTTATTCAAATGAGATTTAAAGTATATACATACATATTAATCAAGTAACTCTATCTAATAAACGCTTTATATAAGGTCATTATTAAGGTCCGCAAGTTCGGGCCATAATTCAACACGCCGGCCAAGTAGACATCCACTACTTTGAGAATATTGCGAAGTACACTCAATTGATAAAGTGTTATCACTTTAATTATTTCACATAATAATTAATTTCTAATGTGCTCATACCTTTAAAACATTTAATTGTGTGTCTAACCCTGGTCCTTCGAGCAGGAGTCTGTTGTTCAAAGCACTCTCACTATCATCTCGTATCAATACAATGCCAATCACCCTCGTGCTATATAAAACTTTTATCATATATTCATGAAACTTACAAGTTGTTATGACTATAATGCTGTATTAGAATCATATTAAGATAGGCTTGTAGATCGAACACAGACACTAGGAGATTAGATATGAAAACGAGCTTGTAAATTATAATTCATAATGTTAGTTACATGCCATACATTATGTAAGTCATTGTTGGTTTGTAAGGTAGTCGCTAGATAATTCAGCTAACACTATGTTAATTTTAGGATTATATACATATATTTGGTTCTGTTGTTGTCGCCATAAAATCAAATACCAAAATTAAAATTCAAAATCATTGAGATATTTTGTGAAAACACTTGTTTCTACTATCCTTTTGAAATTTACTTTAGAGAAGGAACAACGAAAAAAACTCCTAAGCACATGTTTTAAACCAACAAACTACAACAAATGAATTTAAGTGTTAAACCTGCGCAGAATCGTTTGCGGCGCGGCGCTATTATATCCAGACATCCTTGTCATTGATGTATATTATAGTATATATACTAAAATATCCTTTACTAGCTGCTTCATATATCACTTAGACGAGGATTTTGCATTTCGGTTATATGACAACAAATACACGAATTAAAAGAAACTTTAACACGATTCCAGGACATCTGATTACATGAATGTAACAAATATTTACCATATTTGAAAAGTAGTGTCCTTAAAAAAGGTGGGAGAATCTTCTCTTATACAAATACATACTGGCCACTGTAGGACAGAGGCCTTCTGGAAACAGGAAAGGTCTAGACAGTAATCTGTAATGATTACAACCTTAGTTACCGTAACCCTTGGGCTAGCTACCAAGCAACGGTTTACCGCCTGCCATCTGAAGCACAGAACAGAGAAGGTTTTACGATTAACTTTCAACCGATTCGATGTTACTAAATTTGAGCGATCAACTGCTTTACGTAATTATGTATCAACATAAACATTCATGAACATAATAATTACAAGCCATTTGATAAACATAGGTGGTACGTAGACGCTTCAACAAATGTTGATAAAAAAATGGTTACATAATGTATATAATATATAATTAAGTACCTACATATTTTTTAGTATGCATAAAATAGAATTACTTATTTGGAAGTTTGCTCTGTTACAAAAATTTTTTTCACACTTATACGAGAACTGATTAAAAGATTCTATAAAATTTTGAAGGTATTGATAAATTCGTAATAAAAATATTTCCCACCTCACTTTAACGATAAAATGAGAATGATCTAAAGACATGAATAGATAATTTTAATTTTTTTTTTCATTGCCTCGAATCTTGACAGATTTTATTTTATTTTCAGGGAATGAACATTAACTAAAGATATCTTTTTTTTTTCAATGATCATCTTAGAGGTTTAGAATGTTACTATATCAATATTGTGGATAAATTATCAAATTACTAGATATATATTGTAATTATATACCAGGAACTTGAGCAGCAGTATTTCTGGAATTACTCTTTAAGACCATATATTCATAGCAATAATACGATTAACGTATGTACTTGTTACCCACGTAATGAAACATATTTTATAAATAAACGTACACAAACTCATGCAGTACAGATAATCGAAACAACTTCATATTCGCATGCAAGAATTTACAAAGGCGTGAAAATAACAAGTCGGCTTCTGCACAAAAGGTGGCTATTAATCGGGTCCTCATAACGAGGATCGTCATACATAATTCATTTAATGTTTTCCGTCAATCACTGCTATTGTTCGTTTGACACAAATTACTTGGCGTAGGCCCTGGTGCTATGAAATTAAGACGATAAAGATCGCCGCGTATTGATTACCAATTACCAATTTTCCTCAAGACAAGAAGATAGAACAAGTGTAATTTTGAAAATGATGACGTTAGTCATACGGTTCATGGATATGGTGACCATTTGACATGAAGGATCTAACTTCAACAAAAAAAAGAAATATTTTAAGTGAAAAGATTCACAATAAGGACCCTGAAATTAGTAGCTAGAATAGTACTCGCAAACTTGACATTAGACTTGAACAATTCCTTTTTAATTTAATATAATTTATTTAGTGATATATTTCTTCATCTTATCTTCAAAGATTTATTAACTTATAATTAAAGTACTAAATAAAGTAACGGTGACAAAATTCTCCCTTGTTGATGCAAGGTAAATTTGTATCAGCTAGATAATATCTATGTACGTTTAACCTTACAATGCACAGCAAAATCCGCGAGCAAGGTCGCATGTGGTTGCCATATACTGGATGCAATTTAGTTCATGGAGAACCTTTGTGAGCTGTGAATACGGCATTAGCGCCCTATCACCAGCCTGCCACAAAATAAATTTAATACACAAGTTTAGAACGGAAGGTCGGCTGCATTTTCTATTAAGCGTCATCTTTAGTACACATTGAGATAAATGGGAGGCATATTTACTTTAGTCTTCAGGAATGTTAGTTTTATTTTAATAAACATACAAATTTGAAAAATGTGAGAATAACAATGACATTGAATCTAGATCTCCCCTTTGAGAGAGCAAACTACTTGCTGCGTTTTGACGTCGGATTTTTACTTCTGGTTTCAAAATTTTTGGCTGCTTTTAGTTAATAAAAGGGTAAGGGTATTCATGGAGAATTCTTTGGTGTGCAGGTTTCCTCACGATTACTCATAAAAAATCTTTCAAATACTTTTTTTATGGGAAGTTAAACTCGTGGTGTAAATTGTAATTTAGTTTATTTATTTACAATATTTTATTTAATTAGTTACATTGATTCTTGTTGCTAATTCATCATAATCATGATCCGTCAAAACTGTGGATGCTAATGAGCTTTTGGCATTGTGACCTTTCAAACATGTGAAGGAAACAACCGAAAAGGAACCACTTACCGCCATTATCTTAAACCAAGGTAACGGAAGAAAAAATGAAACAAAAACCAAATTCAATTTTTATTCTCAAGCGGCTAATAAAGAAAATTAAAGTTATGTAGCAAAAAGTTGAGATGCATATATTCATGAAGCTTAATCACGTACAGGTAACATAGTTGGTGAATCGGTGTGAATTTTACTCAGATTTTCGAGTAAATAGAGTTCCATTGTAACATGGTTAAAGTTTTAAAACAATCTGCGATTTACAAATTTATACGTGACAGATTACAAAAAGAAACTAACGTAAAGTTTTAACCAATGAAGTATTACATAACTAGTAAAAATGTGAAGCAACAACAATTTAAAAGAATATTGTTTGTAAAAAGGCGTTAATGAATATAAGCTGATACGTATTATTTATAAAATGCATTACAACATTTTAATGGATAATACAAGGGAAATAATACAGAGATACGTTTAAAAAAAAATCCCGTATACTTTTACTCCGTGGCAAATATTTATGCCGTAAAAATACATAATGTATTGCCTTACATAATATAATGTAATATCTATAATAATAAATTTTTGATACCTAGATATACCAATGATACATTACATCTCAACGCATACGGTCGATGATGTGAAAACAGTTTGCGACAAGGTCAACAGTTTGTTAATGTAACCTTCCAAGAGGCATTTATGATTAGACCCGCCAATCAACCTTTCCTAACACACTTCTATCTTCTTATTTATTTGCGTTTTATTATTTTATAGATAATAACATATCACGTATCACGTATTATTTTATAAACCAGTGATAGCTCAAAGGTTTGAACGTACGTACGAGTAGATTTTAAATTGCAATTATTTTTCTCAAATTATGAGCATATTACAAATTCATTTAACATTTGCCTCGGTAAAGGAGAATGTGAGAAAACCTGCACATCTGAGAGTTATTCATAATGTCCTCGTAGGTATGTGAAGTCTGCCAATCCGTACTTAGCCAGTGTGGCAGACTGTAATGATGGAAATGAGAAAATGACGTTGATTTTACAAAAGCTTAAGATTATGTCTGTAAGTTTAAAATAATGATTAGGTTATGATATTCTGTGGTGTGGATAGTGTGTGATGGCAAGTCATTAAAAGCCCAGCAGAGAAAATCTTCGTAAAATATCATTAAGGAGGCCAAGAGTGTTTAATACAACGCTGCTGCAATTCAGAATAGTCAAAGGATTAGTAGGTAACCCAAATGACGGAAGTTTTTGTCCGAAGGCCTGTGAGCTTTATAATTGTTATCAAAGGATAACAACTTTTGACTGATTAATGTGCTTTCAGAAGCGAGGAAACGTTTAAGAATATTTTTACTAAGATCACACATCCAACTAGATTGCCATAATTTTTAAATCGGTCAATCAATTAACATAGGAAATCAGTAACCTACCTTCGCACATAGCTAGTAGATCCATTTCCCGATTTGAAAAACATTCTTGATTATAACCCTTTATATAAATTCAAAATATGCCAAAAATTATCTATGGTTTTAGCGTTGCACATATACAGACAAATAGATAAATTAACAACAAAATCCTGAACAAATTGTTTAGGCCATTATACGATAACAAAGCCTATCTACATTAAAATTTCCAAAACGTATACTCGATGTATAGATTCAGTGGTGTTACATTTTATTATTAGTGTAGATTAAGCAGTCAAGCTTCGAGGGCTTCAGCCAATCTTTGCCTATTTTTGAACCCAAATGACTATTTTTGTAATTATCGCATCGTTGGACACACCAAGGGATAAAAAAAATTTAACAGATTTTGACAAAACCAAACACTAATGTTATATGGCAAATAAAAAAGCACTAAATATGATAGGGGTACAGTTTTAGTTTATCGATGTTGTACGCTTATATGTTAATTACTAAAATGATTGCGGACGAAGTAGATACAAATCTACTGAGAATCATAAAAACATTGTGATTAAATCATTTATCTATCTTTTTACGACAACCTGTCAGTTCTCATAACGACACTTTTATGATTTAATAGCTTGTGCGAATGCTTTGATACTTTTATAGCAATAACACCTTCATGAATATTTATTTTTATATCCGAAGCTTTTGTAGAGTGCCGAGAAAATAAATTAAACTATTTAATTTATTTGAATAAGCGTGAAGGTTAGGTCAATTAAAATTATTGGCAAAGAATGTACTCCTCCGATTTTTTTTCTAATATAACAGACTAGGTTATAAATTAGTAAGATACATATGTATTTTTTTTTAATTTCACTTGTCGTTCATCGCCGGTGGAGGAACAATTAATGACACTAGGAACTTACTGAATACAATCAATCAGTTTCTTAGCGTTAATTTAATAAGTCTTGTTAATATCACAATTATTTTCCGATTCAATCATTCATTTATACGCCATGTTCCAATTTGGTTTTATGTTTTTTTTATTTCAATTCAAAAATGAAACGAACTGAAACGATGTAATATTCATTGACACTTCCTAAATGGGCTAACGGCGGAAGTTCCTCGAAAGGGAAATATAAGGAGCTTTGTATGTAATGTTAAACACAAGCTGGTATCACTTAATGAATGATAGATACCATCTACACTTCACAAATTTACGTTTCAGTAATCACTAAGTACACTTAGTATTTGTACCTACTCAATCTTTTCCCGTCAAGGTGATCTAAGTTCATGTCAGATCCAATCCAGATCAAAACCTTTTTGTAGAGTTATACTTGTCGTTATTTTTACTAAACTGCGTCACTATTCAAACTACGGCACAATTTTCCATTATGTTTTCAAATATGTGTGAATCAATCTGTTCTTGTTCACCGTGGTGGACAATTGCTTAAATGCAAGGCTTTGTGAAAAGAGACCCAGGATCAGAATTGTATTAAATATGAATCACTAAAAACACTAATTTTTGAGGTGTGAATTTTTCTTTCGATCCATGAGTCGAATCCAATTTTCTCATAATAGACTTTGCTGGCCTACTGACGAGATTGTCACTACAGCAATCCTATTACAATATGCTCTATATCCAGTTTAATAAAGACGGTAAAAGTTCACGATGCCGAGGTTCGGTACCTAGCTGGTTAGCTAAAATCCCCTTTTAGAATCAACCGAAAAATATTTTTACAGTATTTTCATCCAATGACAAAGAGTCAGTTAATAAGCAGCTTCCCCGTTGCCTTTTTTACCAGCAACGCATCGATAATACCCTTGAAGTCACGAATGTTCATAAGTTGGAGAGGCCACATACATAGATTTGATTGCCCGTTTACTTTTTCTTCGATTCGCATTAAAAAAAAATATGGGCAGTGATGAAAGATACGAAAATAGATAATGCACTTAATTGTTATTCACTAGATTATACTACTTAATTGAAGCTGACTCTAAGGAAGCAATTAATGATCACAGGTGTCTATTATTATTCTTAAGAAAGCGTCTTTGTTTCCAACAATTTGCATTACTGAGATCATACAACAATTATACCATTCAGGTAAATAATAAGAAATGAAGTATTCTTTACTGTTGATTTATTGTGCAAGTAAAAGCAGGAAATACAATCATGTATTATACTAGTAACTATCCTCGTTTTCCGTTGAGAAACATCATAGATTTACCATTACAAATCGTGCCTGCACCAAACATACTACGTATTTTTTTCAGGCGCTTCATGTTTACACCATTTTATTAGTTTAGGTGTCATTTTTCAGAGTTTTTGAATATACAAACATATTTATTTAATGCAAGTATTTAAAATATGTTTAAAATATTATTTAATAATTACTTAATAGAACCACTTCCTTGCTAATCCTTATCTCTAGCCCCGCGGAAACTGAATAGTTTTCCGGATCCAAAGATAAATAATAAATAATAAATAATATAAAAGCTATAAATATGTCAAGTTTCAACTTACTCGTAATCTGTTCAGTGATTTTTACCTGGTACTTTTTCAGGCAAATAGACAAAACCATATTCAAATACAATATGTTGTAAATGTGATAAATATAGAAACTATATATATATATATATATATATATATAAATTCTACAGATTTATTATTAGTATAGATTAATTACTAATAACACAACTATAACGAGTACAGCGGCGACGTAGTACCGTATGGTACACACTTAGTAAAACCGTCCTCACTCTACTTAAAGCCAACAAACAGGCGACCCTGTGGTTGTACTAAATGGACACTGGCACCTAACCAATAACAAACATGGTATTTATGTTCGTGAGTCACAGATCATATGCAATTCTTGTTCAAGAAATATGAAATACACTCATTTTACCATTAAACATTCGGCTTCTAACTGTGGTTTAAAGTCAACTTGTTGCCACTGCACCCTACAAAAGATCAACTATGAAATAAATTTAGCGTGATTCAGCAATGTCAGCCAACCAATAATAAGCGGTTTCCCCGTTTCATCTTCACCGACAACGCTCAATTAGTTATCTACGGTGTTACAGACGTTCATGGGCAATGTCGATCAGATAGTCCGCAGACAAAACGTCAGAGTTACCTGAGAAGTAAACATGGTCTTCGAAACCCGGTACCGTATGACATTGTCTGTGAAATAGTAAATATTGTTACATCATGTTATACGAACAAAAACTGACATGGAAAATTGCAATGCATATATTACTATTATTGCACCTTTAATGTTTTCCGCTACCTGACCTTGGGTGTAAACCATAAAACCACTATCGGATCTAACAGCTTCTAGATACCTTATATTCTTTTTTTTCTCGCCGTTGTAAACCTAATGTCGTATTCATATTTCGGTGTACTTACATTAAATTATAACAGCTGGTGCCACTGCAATCTTAATTTCGTCAATATTACGTAGGTTACATAAATAGGTTCTAGACACATAATCTGTCCGGGAATCCAACCTATTGTTGTTTTTAAGCATTAACATATCTATACTGATATTTCGAAAGGAGAGGGCGAATTTATCAATATTTGCGAACGGTAATTTGAAAGGTACATTACCGCGTATTGACGTAAATTATATATTATGTATATATGGTTATTTTTCAACCCGAATAAAGCCGCTAGTTTTATATAAAAAACACGGAACTTTCGAATTCGAGGCCAAATAGGTTTTCGGTACATTCAAAAGATTTTAAAGATTTAGTATAAAAAGAAAACACTATATTTACATTTCTTATCACTGTTAAATCTCCTTCCCTTCCACCACCATCGAAGCTTAAACTTTCAAATCAAAATTAGTGCATTTACATTATAGTACAGTCATTGGATCGCTGCACTCTATGTGTCCCAAATCTCAATTTGTCGCTTCCAGTAGACTCAGAAAAAGTCACTAGCGACGGGAAGATATATTTTTATCGGATGCATGGGATTCCAAAATACATATAATATTCGTTGCAATTATGTTCGTATGCAAAATTTTCATCGCCAAATATGTATAGGCTACGTTAACCCTGATGGAATTCAATAAAAACATTTTCCCTACCCGAGTACTACGTCGGAGCGTAAAATTTGTAATTCCGCTATTACTCTGATATCCATTGTTCTCAGCTAATTGGTCCACTTTTCGCGGCTATCATCACTTTCAATTGTGAGGAAGCGTAACACTCATTGTCTGTATTTGCATGACATTATGCCATTCTTTGTTACTATGATAGAAATCGCAAGGTCGTGGGTAATAACATTAATTGTGCTGCTATTACTTGTGCTCGGGTAAGATAGGCGATTAGTTTCACGATTATGTTTTTCTGTGGATCGTGTTTCGTGTTAATTCTACGGTTTAGTTGTTTGCGTACATATGTTAATGCAGTGAATTGTATGACTGCAACGGAGGAGTTAATTCAACTCGTTCTTGCGAGTTTAAAATTCGATTTATTTTAGCCAGCCCTAGATTGTTTTTGTCAGTGCCACTACAAACATACTAAAGCACACAAAAACGCAGTCGCAGAGACTGAAAGAGAAGAAGATAGAGTCAGAGAGAGAACGAAGGGGGAGACAGAACAACACACCGTGATTGTACAAACTGTAAGGTAGCTCTGATTATTTTGTTCTTCTTGGACTGAGTTCAGATACCAGATTTGGCGCCGATAAACCTATACAATACTGTTTTCTGTAACAATTAAATTTTTAATGTTATTTTGAGTATTTCTGACATATTTCTGAGTATGTTATAAAAATATATGTCGTCTACCTCTGAGTATAAGACAAGATATAACATGGTTTTAGGGTCTCATTATTATATCATTATGTTTATAAGAGGTTTTAACCTTGCACATAGACGCTTCCACACCTCGGAGAGCTAATACTTGAATAGCATAATAATTATACAAATGCTCAATGTAAAGTTTTACTTATATAAAGTGGAATAAACTGAATGAGTTTTGATTGAGGCAACCACAGAAAAATTACATTACAAATAATAAAAATTAAGTTAGTTTCGGTTTGTACAGGTACGAAACGAATTTAAGGTCGCATTATTTCGGTATACGTAAAAGACTGGGATATGGTTAGTCTACGGCACTCGTCAATATTCGAAATAACTTCACTGGATAATATTTTTTATAAAAAAAACGTAGTGTAGTATATTATTTTTGAATACTAGAAATACATCTTTTCTAATAATAAAACTGTAATGTCACCATTCAATATATATTTGTTTATATTGATATAGGTAAGCTTTATTATAGATTATAGAGGCGAAAACATATTTTATTGAAATTTTTGTCTGTCTTTCAGTCTCTGTCTGGTGTTCTTTGTTTGAACGTCTATTTTAACAGTTTAGCCGTCTATCTGTGTACGTGCCAAATGGTATTCATAGGATTCCCTGTTTGTCGGTATACCGTATATATGACATATGCGATACAAATTCAATAATTCGAGAAAGAACTTTATCGCATCAGTAGAATGTCTGACAAGCTTCATGAACAAAAAATTAACGAGTTTCAAACATGTTTAACAATTTTCCTACTTTATAGCCTCCTATATGGCAGCCGACGCAATTCTACGAGCGTTTTTTCCCCACGATATTAAGTCGGAATAAAGACATTTATATATTTCATAACGAGTTTTAAATCAGTTGTCATTACCAATGGGCGATATCGATCATAAAGTTAGCAATACAATAAGGACAAGATTAATACGCGAATGAGCTATTAAACCAATTACATTCAAACATTAAAGCGATAATTTGTTCCGTTGTTGTAAACAGCTTGGTTGTTATGACTATGATTAGTTTTTTCACGCCGAGCAATTCCATGTAGGTGTGTCATTCACTTTTACGTGACTATATTTTCAATTACCTAATAGATTCTTTTTAACTCATCCACTAATCCACACTGAAGCGTCGTGGCACGGTAATATCTCATTGATGTGATTCAAAAAACATATATTACTTTACGGCATAATAACGCTAGTTTTTGTGTATTCAAAACATTTAAATAATTTGAGTTTGAATCATATTATAATAACGATATGTAGATTCACGTTTTACCAAATTTTCGCTGTTCTCATCATTGTAATCAATTGTCGTGGCACTGGAGATGTAGTCAGTTCATGATACTCGAAGTATATTTAACTAAATGGTGCTCGGTGCGCTTCGTTTCATCAAACAAAATCTACCATTTTGAATACGTAAGTAAAAAACATTTTTTGATTGTTTATGATTTTTGTTAGTCTAAATCAGTTGGGTATACATTATTTTTGGTAAAATAAACTTGTCAGTTTACCAACGCGCGAACAATGTG